>JANHFX010014921.1:9217-32436 GCA_027560015.1 Chloroceryle amazona | reverse complement strand
CTTTGCCAAGCCCTGTAGAATCTAATGTCCTCCCCTCCCCTCGCCTCTCCCACGCCTCTCCCTCTCCTCTCCCTCTCCTCTCCCTCTCCTCTCCCTCTCCTCTCCCTCTCCTCTCCTTAGAAAAGCACATTTCAGAAAAAGAATTTCTTAAACGGGAACAGATTTTAAAAATGCTTTATGGCCTGAGGTTGCTTATACTTTTCTTTGTTATGTTTGAATTAAGAAGAGAGAGATACTAAGACTGTTGGCTAGTTTATCTTGAAGAGAAATAAAATTATCTTCATCATGCTGTTGAAGCTAGGTTGACTCAGAACTCTGTGCACCTACTTCTCAAGCTATTACAGGTTAATAAATTAATTAACTCACACATGACTTTCAGTGAAATTTATATGTCAGTCAGGATCCCTAGAGGGAAAAACATTTCAAAGTTATTGTGTGATTATAAAACCTTGAATGTTTAACATTCAGTAAAATTATTCATAATATCAGAAGTGGGGGGAGTATAATTTTCATTACCTGTCCCTGAGCACTTCAGGAAGGTGGATTGGATGAGGTCTTCAGCTCTGCTATAAAGCTGCTGAAGATCTGGTTTAAAACGAAACAAGCAGTAGATATTTATATTTTATGTTTATATTTACTGTTTGGAAATGTTCTACCATAATGTTATTTCAGAACTGTCAAAAAAAAAAAAAACAAACCAAAAACCAACCTTTACAGAACATCCAAAGTACCTCTGATAGTACATAAATTTTAGCCTAGGGCAAATAAAGAAAGATCCTCAATGGTTCTCTTGGGAGATTTGTTTGAGACTACAGTGTATCTATTCTGCCCCCTTTCTTGAACTCTATACATAATTTAAAAAAAACGGAAAACACATTTCAGCATTCCCTTCACCTGCAGAGGATTTTAACTAGCAAGGCTGAATTAGAGGTAAGATTATTATAATAAATGAATCAAGTATTCTTACCTTGGTTTATGACTAATTCTACTGACGTCAGCATCCCACATATGATGTGTATTATGCAGTTGTTTAACCAGCACTGAGTTGAAATGGGCTTGAATTTCTCGACTCCCATATTAAATTTGGAATTTGACATAATAACAGTGATTCAGATAAACTTGCACATTGTAAGAAGATAGGGAGAGAATGTCTTTGACAGTGTAACTTGTATTTGAAAATGACTGTTCTAAAACCTTCTTTGACATAAATCTGCAAAAATCAAGATAAGGATTAGAAAATCAGTATGAAAAATTGATATACAGTCTTAGAATAACTTTAAACCTCTGCAGTTTAGATGTCATAATTTTATTCCACATTTAGCTAAAGTTCTCACAGTAAAAGCTCTAGTGTGGAGGCTAAAGAAGTTAAAGCCAGTACTAATCCACTGTCTTTTCTTTTCAGAGGTGGGCTCCTGAGGAAAAATGATTTTGCAAACATAGTGTATAACATGGTGTCTTGATTAACATTTTGTTACAAAATGGGTTGAAGATGCGTTACACTTGCAATATCTTCCTCTCATGCCATCCATCCCCTGGGCATGCTTTCATATAGTAGAAAATTTCAGCTAGTAAGATTCTCTATAAGATTTTACTATGTAAATTTGTACTTGTCAATATGCCATTCCATAAGCAGGTTCCAAGTGAATGAAGGTAGAGTAATTCATGTATGGATAAAAAGTTCATTATGCTATGCTGTTTTAGGGTAATAAAGCTACTGATAATTGGGGAAGGTGGTGATGGTCCAGGCCACGTGTTTTCCCAGCTATCTTAAATGTACTTGATTTTGTGACAGACGGTCATTTATTCATCTGCATCTGTGTGTACAGCTTTAGGACTTTAGTAAATAATGTTTTGATTATAATAAAGTATGAGAGTGGCTGCAGATGTTGATTCCTTGAATGACATAGCTATTTAGACAACTACCTCTTCAGAGTGATTCAGGTCGATTCCACCTCCCTGTTGAAAGTAGGGTCACCTCTGAGGTGAGCTCTCAAGTTGTTCAGTATTATCCAGTAAGCTTGGAACACCTCCCAAGCACGGAGACTATACAGCCTTGCTGGACAGCCTGCTCAACTGCTTGATTGCTTTTGTAGTGAAAAAGTTCTTATATCTGTTTTGAGCCTTTCCTGATTCAATTTATATCTGTTGTCACTCATACCATGATATTTGTGTGCCACTGAAGACCCTTCTTCTATCTTTTTGGTTGCCTCCCTATAGGTACTGGTGGGTCTTGCTAGGTTCCCCCAGAGCTGTCTCCAGGTTGAACTACCTCACTTTCCTCAGCCTGTCCTCACAAGGCAAGTGTTCCAGCTGATAGCTGTCTTAGTAGACCTATGCTGAACTCTTTCTGGATTAGTGATGTTTTTCTTCTACTCATTGCCCCCAGACTGGATGCAGTATCAAGATGTGACCTAATGACTGCTCAATAAAGATTAATCACTTCTTTTGTTTGATAGACTGTGCTTATGCTAATACAGCCCTGGATTTCATCGGGCTACTTTTCTGCCTTGCCCTACTGATGACTCATGCACAACTTGCTGTGAACCAGTAATCACAAAGACTTTTCTGCAAATCCAGAGCTCCCTAATCAGGAAGTCCATAGCCTGTATCATTACCAGGAGTTCTTCCTCTTTTAGTGCAGGACTTGGGATATCCTTGTTGGATACCACCAGGTTCCTGTTGGTCTATTCCTCCAGCCTGTCTGCATCCTATTGGACGTACTTCTAAGGAATCACCCTGTGTCCCTAGGCTGGTGTCATCTACAAACTTCATGAGCGAGCAAACACTATCTGATCACTGATAGCAACATTAAACAAGACATGGTCAGGAAGAGAACCATTTAGTACCTCATTTGTTAATGGTTTCCAGATTCAGTATGACCCATTAATTGCCCCCTCTGAGTCCAACCATTCAAGCAGATTTTTACTTATCTAATTATCTGACTGTTCAAACCACAATGGATAACCTTGGATATAAGAACACCGTGGGACACAGTGGGACTTTAGAAAGTCAAGGCTTTTCCCTTATTCTCAAAATCAGTCATTTTAGCATAGAAAGCAACCGGAGTGGTGAAGAATTGGCAAATTGGAAAAGCCATATTGATGCCTCCCAGTCACCTTCTCTTTTGTGTGTCCTTAAATGTGTTCCAGAGGGACTCATTCTGCAATTTTTCCAGACACCAAAATGAGGCCAAGTGTCCTGTAGGTCCCTGGATTATCCTCTTTATCTTTTCTGAAGACAGTTGTCATGCTTGCGTTTTTCTAGTTGCCAGGATCCTCACCCAGTCTCCGTGAACTTTCAAAGATGTTATAGAGAAGCCTTGAAAGTGCCTTGTCCAGTTCTCTCTCCACAGCTGAATACAGTCCATCTGGTCACATGAATTTTTATGGGGTTAGCTCTCTGAAATGTTCTCTCACTTGATCCTCATGAATTTTGTTTGTTCTCCTCCTTCAACCCTTTCACTAAGCACAGAGACCTGGGAGGACTTACTGATGAGGACTGGCAAAAATGGCATTGAGTATTTCAGCCCTGTCTGCTGTCAGTAAATCATCCACTCCATTCAGCAACTGGCCAATATTTTCCTTGTTCATCCTTTTACTACTAATGTGGCAGTAGAAACTCTTCTTCATGTCCCCTGAAAAACTCAGTTTGAGTTCAGTTTTGGCTTTCTGGACAGGTGCCTCTAAATTTCAAATGTCCTTTCTTCCAGTTCCTCTATACTGTTCTTTTGCATTGGTTGTCTGAGTTCCCAAATTATCCAATTCAGTCTCCTGATATGTCTACTTTTCTCCCTGAGTATGGGGTGGGATTGCTATTGTGCCTGGAATACGCTGTCCTTGAAGACCTGACAGTTTTTCCTGAGTTCCTTTATCATTTTCCTTTTACCTTCCATTTACGTTTTCCTTGAATAAGCTGAATATCTTAAAGTTCAGTCTGTAATCTGCTACCTGCCTTCCTCACTCCCTCAGGATCTGGAACTCTACTATAGCCAAGACTTCCACTAAACATCTCATTCCCAATCAGTTGGTCCTTGTTAGTGAAGAGAGGATAGAGTTGTGAATCACCACTTGTTTGACTAGCTGTTCCCAACACTGTTCAGACATCTTGACATCGTATTGCCCTCCTAGCAGATTCTAGAGACTGAAGTCCTCCATAAGAACTGGGGTTTGTTCTGCAGATATTTCATCATCTGTTTAAAGAAAACTGCATCCACTTCCTTATCCTAATCAGGAGGTATGTAACAAGTTCTCAACAAGATGTCACCTTTTCTAGCCTCTCCTCTGATCCTGACCCATGTGCTCTCAGCCAATCTATAGTCCATGCCAAAAGAGGTCTTCTATACGCAGATTGCTCCTTCACATTGTGTTTGGTTTGTTTCTGGTGGGGTTTTGTTAGTGTGGGAGGGATTTACTGACATAGAAGCTTCAAGATCCCCTGGGCTCCAAGTCAGACCTGCCTCCAGCCATGACCAAGCCAATTAGTGCCTCTGCAAAAACAGATTTAAGAGTGGAAATACCTGTTGAGCTGGTTCTTTTGTTTTGGGAGTTCTTTAGTTTGGGAGAGAAGTGGGATAAGAGAGAGACAATGATGCAGCCACTGAGGTCAGTAAGGAAGGATCTTTGGAGGTGCTCTGGATTAGACATCCCTCTTCTACCTGTGGTGAGATGGCAAGCTGAGCCCTTGCAGCCCTTAGAGGTCAATGGTGGGGTAGAATCCTGCCTGCAGCCCATGGAAGACCCCATACCAGAGCAGGGGACTACACTCAGAGAAGTCCAAGACTCTGAGGGAGGCCCAGACTTGTGATACTTCACTGGGAGGATCACAGCCCACAGAAGGGACCCACTACTTGGAGAAGTTCATAGAGGAATGTCTCCCATGGGAGGAATGCCATGTTACAGTAGGGGAGGATTGTGAGTTTTCCTCCTGAGGAAGAAGTAGCAGCAGAAACAACGTGGAACAGAGTGGAGCTGACTGCAATCCCCATTCCCTGAACCACTGGTGGTGAAGAGGTAGCAGAGATAGGACCAGGAAGAAATGGGGTCTGGAGGTAAGGTGTTTTTAAGACCCAGTTGTATTTATCACTGTCCTACCCTGATTCAATTAGTTAATTGATGGTGAATTTGTCTAAAATACATAGTGTTTGTTTACCCTAACCGGAGTCTGTCTTTTGCCAGTGACCATAACTGGTGTGTGCCCTCCCTGTCCTTCATCTCGACCCTCAAGCCTTTTGATGTATTTTCTCCCCCCCACCCCACCAGAGAGAAACAAGGTTGAGTGAGCAGCTGCATGGTGTTTAATGCTGGCTGGGTGGACTTAAACCATGACACACATAATGGGGACACTCACCTCATCTTCTTCCATGATCTTCATTCTTTGGTCTCATCCATTAAAGCATCCTAGCCATATGAGCTGTCCCATCAGCTCTCAGTTATTCTGGTGCTTTCAAAGTTCTGTGACCTCATGAGGAGTTCTAATTCCTCCTGCATGTATCCCAGGCTGCATAGAGATATTTGAGGTGAGCTTCCTTTCAACCTTTTTGATAATTTTTATGTTTCTCTTGTTTGGATAGCCCTGGTTTTCACTTTCAATCTGCATCCATTTTTTCCTCATTAAATATGGGTTGTAATTTCTCACCACATGTTTTAGTGTAACAGAGAATATGGATGCAGATGTCACTTCTCAGTGCATTAAAATGTATAGGCATATTTTGTACTCAGAACATAAAAAAAAAAAATAAAAAAAAAAGAAAAAAAAAGAAATATAAAGATAAAATTCACCAGCTGTCTAAATTGTTTAGTACCAATTAGGTGCCCTCAATATCTGGCAGCATCTGTGCTAATGCAAGCAAACTCTGGACAGTAAAATTTTAACCAATTAAATTAAAGAATTCCATTGTGCTTTAAAAGATATTAGCCACTAATATACTGTGTATGAAATCGCCAATTCATGTTTTGTTAATGCCACTGGAGAATTCTTGTGTTTCAATATTCTCTTATTCTCATATATTACTGTGAGGGATGAAAAAGAATGAATGGTGAAAATAAAACAATAGTAGGAAAAAAATAATTTATATCTGAATGTTAAAGATAGCCAAATGTGAGAGAACACAGAATGTTTCATGTAAAGATAGAAAACAATGAAATCTCATTTTTTAGTACATGATGTTTTGTCTGTTCCTCATTGGATAGAGAAGCAGTACATGGGAAAAAGGAAAATGGGTGCCAATTTTTAATACGCAGATTGAAAAGGGTCAAAATAACAGGATGCTCCAACCTATCAGAGGAAAGAGAAACAATTAGTCTTCAAATACTTCATCCAAGTGATAGAACCTGTATTAACAATAGGTGCTTTAATCTATTAGGGCACCTCTGAATTTCATGCTAATTCTGGAGTTACTTGAGTAACTTGGTAAAGTTTGATGTTATTACCACAAATAACAATATAAATGAATATGATTCCTTCTAGGTACACATTACTTAACAAATATTATGCCAATTTCTCATATATACAGTAGGCAAAGTATTCTCTTATAATACTGTGTGATTTGTACTTTCAGAAAATGCCACTTCCAGAATGAAAAAGCATCAAACAGCACACCTGTGAAGACACTATCTCTACCTGTCTTTCCTTTAAAAATACTCCTTTAAAAACTGTATACAGAAAAAACAGTAAAATTTTTCTGTTTTCTGTCTTGTATATTTTAATGTTCCTATAATTCTTTTCTACACATTGTGTATAGTGTGTAAGGAAGCTGTATTGCTCTAAATAAAATGTAAAAGGTTAACAGTGAAAAAGTTAAAATAGACACAGACCAGCAAAGAACTGAGCATTCAGTGCAGCAAAGCATTATTGTGAAGGATGAAAAATATAAAAACCACCTCTCCAGAAACTCAAAGAAGAATGAGTAGATTATAGTTAAACAGACTGCTCTCTGCAGCCTTGATACACAGTTATTATAAAGAACTTCCAAAACTCAGAATGAAGAATTGCAAGGCTATTGAAATAACATTTCTAACAGGAATTATTAAGGCATCACAGAAGACACAAAAAGTAAAACTGTAAGAAAACACTACGATAAGCTGACTAAAAACTTTCTAAACAATTTCATGCAAGAAGGGGGAAGATAAAGAACTAAATGTCAGAAAGATTATTGAAAATAAAAATTAAACATATGCAAACAAACAGATAACAGCATATTCAAAATAGTAATCAGGCAATGACAAGAAATAATTAGATAATCAGAAAAAGAAATTAAGTATTTTTGACAGTGAACATAATTAAAGAAAAAAACATTTCACAAAGGGAGTGAATTAAAGCCGTGAACAATCCTTGGGAAAACCAGGTCATATGCTTTAAATCTGCAGCTGCAAATTGGACAATTTTTAAATAGCACATTTAAATAGAATCATTACTTGAAATGTATAATTTTGTTTCTCCATATGCACAACAATATGTATTGGAGAATCATTGCAAGAATTCTTGTCTATGAAATTCTTCTAGTTGACTCAGTGAAAATTTGACTTGTGAAAAGCTTGCTGAATGGTTTGTTTTGAGTGTAAGGATAATTCACTATCTGTGATTTGTTCTTTCTTCTCCAATAATATCTGGGTCTCACAGATAAGCTGGCTCTATGGCACCAAACAATTTTTTGTCCTGTTAACTGCTAGATGCTCACACATTAAGATGCTTGTGGACTGCTACTAAAATATTTAGGAGTGCACACAGTGTTTCTTTGCAAACTGGATAAGTAACTGCAAGAATAGGTAGGGGTCCTGTGCACAAACTCACACCAAGAAATATTCATGATTTTTGCAAATATTTTTTACAGTCAGTCTTCAAGGGAAAAAAAAAATACCCTTAATAATAATAATACTCTGTCCAAAGTTTAAACTCAAAGAAACATGAAGTCACATTCTGAACAAATACTGATGATAAGGTTGTCCAACTGCATTTATTTGGTGTAGTAGCTGATCTATCTAACATAACTCAATGTCAGCTTAGTTAGGTGTCTACCATAGATTATATAGATCATTGTCAAGAACAGACTTGGTATTTCAATCTTTAAAATGTGAACTTGTGGAGAGAAAAAGATTCAGGTATGCCTTGAATGTCATCATTTCGCATATTTACGTCGGATTTAAAAAGCTTAATTGTTTATTTGGCCTCTCATCACTAGATATCTTATTTACTAAGTTTTCATTCCCCATTTTGCAGCCCACGATTAAATTAAATTTGACTTCTTGGGAACATCCTTCTTTTAAACTGTAGTATTTCTGTGATTGTGGTTTTTTTTTTTATTATGAATATATTGTCAGATTCCAAAGCAGGTCTTGCTATGTTGCAGCTGGTACTAATTGTGTAGTAAAAGCACTGAGTAGCATGGCATTGTATCTGATCAGTCCTTTGTTGTTATGAAGAACAACTGCGACAACTAGGTGCTCTTAAGCAACAGGCAAGAGGAGATAGGAAAGATTTAGCTGATATTTAAACATTATAAAACATTTCCTGAATTATTTTGTTCAAGAAAGAAGGAGAAACCCTACAGTTTTAGAGAGGATGACAAAGTATTTCCATCAATTTTTTTTTTATATAAAATAGACATTTCCACTTACACGCACATACCTGTTTTTCAGAGAAACGTGTCTGGTTTGCTCTGGGGGATGTTGATGATAAATTGTAGAGATCATTTTACTGAAAAATCTGCTTTTCTTTTAAAAAAAGAGTTTTCTGTGAAAGTTTCAGGCAGACTTATTTTGCTTGCTAAATTCATACCAGGAGGTTGGCTGCTTCTCTGTTTTATTTTCTCAGAACATATGCACTCTGATCATCGGCTTTAACTGGACTACATTAATTATTACAGGATTCAAAGAAAACAGGGAAAAGTGGCTTTATGCTGCATATTGTGCTCATCCAGTTCTCATGGAGCTGATGAAACCTCAGGCTTGTGTAACTTGTGCTGGAAAAAAAAGCCAGCCTTCTTCAGACCTTTAAATAATACCCAGGTGGCATTTTCACACTTCAGAACAGTTGGAACATTTATACCCTGTTGTGTTGACAAATGTGTCTTAAATGCTACTTGTGCAGAGCTAGTGGAGCAGCTTAAATTCCTTTAAAGCTTATTTCTCTCATATCACAAGAATTCTGGGATAGGAAGGGTTTAAGGTCTGCTACTAAAGCTGATGTAACAGAGGTTAAGTGTAGCACAGATCAGAATCTGTCCCTTAGTGTCCTCTGGTGGTGGGTTTTCTTATACTGCCATTTATGTCTGAAAAGGGCAACACTATTCATCTCTCTTTGTATAAGATTATTTTAAGGAAAATTTGAAGGATTCACTTAAGCAGGTTAACACTCTTATATAACATGTCAGATGTAATGGATAAGTCAATGTTTTGTTTACGTTTTTTTGCCTTTAGCAAAGTTTGTTGTGGTGTTATTTTTTTCCATAAATTCTCTGTGGGATTAGAACTGTTATGATGACTTAATATATGCTCCTCCCTATGATTTGGCTTGCTTGAAAGAAAGTGAGATTTGTTGTGAGTCGGTAAGCAGTAAATGTCAAACCTTATTTTAATGTTGTCCATTGTCAACTTTCTTCAGTCTTGTCAGAATATGATTTCTAGGAAGCAAAGATGATGGTGCTCTCCTGTTTGAGAAGTCATATTATTTCAGCACAGTTTTGGCAAAAATATTACAATTATTCTCTGGGTCATCTTCATTGAGGGCCATCTACCTTTGGGGCACACAAAGAGATTTAGGATGAGATGTATATAGTTTTGCAGTGTACAGTGCAACTATTTATTTTCTGATCTATATAATAGATACCAAGTCACAAAAAAAATAACATTAAGCTACACATTAACATTTTCACCAGCCTAAATGAGACACAGAGTGAGTTTTTACTGGTTGGGTAGTCGCCATCAGTGGAAAATAGTCACTATTCCTTCAAGACAGCTGGTCATCAATGTTTTCAAGTTACTAACTTCCAATTACTTGTTTCCTTAGGATTTTATAGCTTCCAGATAGTATTATTCATCCTTTGTGTAGCTCCTAATAATTGCTACCTTAATGAATAAACTTCTCCTGAGTTTTTACATTTCTTACCTCTAATTCTTTTAGCTCATGTAATTTTTCACACCTTCTTAATGATTTTCTCAACAAAACTGAATTAACATCACACAGCTGTGTTACAACAAGCTGGCCTTAGATCACAGACAGCTGAAATCCTATGCCAAGGGCTTCAGTTTCATCTTAAAAATGTAATTTATTGACTCAAAATTCTCTGCATTGCTATTTCAAAGTAATAAAAAGTGAACAAATGCATAATAATTGTATCCATATTTTTAGATGTTTTGGGAAAACTCCAAAGGAGGGGCATTAAATGAGCAAATTAAAACTAATGCATGCTTCTGAAGAAATTGTCTTGACATATAAAGACTAGTTAAAATGATGATGCTACCTTTAGAAGTTGTCCTTCAAAAACAAAACAAATCAGACAAGTAAAGAGAAAAGATAGAAACGTTAACTGGAAAGTTATTCATAGATTCATGCTTGTCTGATAGGAACAAGTTATAGTATTTTTAGATAGGAATTTCATAGTTGTGTTTGTGTACTGTCTAGCACTACAGTTCATATTGTTCATGAACATTTCAAAAGCTCTAGATGTATTATATAAAAAACACCCTAAAATTAATTCTAATTATTTTTCAGTCCTTTTTTTCTTGCTACAAACACTGCTTATGAAATGTGGATTTTTAGGTTATGATAGGTGTATTTCTGTATAATACAGTATAGTTGCTACACTAAAATTTGTTAGAGGAAATCTAATTTAATTTAAAAGTAACTTGACACATTCTGCTGTGTCACTCAGTGACAACCACTATAATAATGGATATTCTTCTGAGGTGAAAAATCTCTGTGAGACATTGTACTGACAGAATAATGCAATAAGAAATTTGTTTATATGTGGGGTTTTGCACTTCAACATACATGGCTTCTTTCTCTGCTGTGCTTCTTTAGACTGTAAAAAAATGTGGAATATTTGCTGATAGCATAATATTGATTTGGATTTTGTAAGAAAAACTATTAGAAAATTCCACCCAAATATTACTGAGGTTTTCAAACTCTTTAAAATAAAGGTGGTCTGTAAAAAGACCGTTGAAACACAAAATGACATTCAGTACAAGTGCTCAAAAAAGGTGTAAATTCAGAACATTTTTTTCCAATATGATTTCTGCCCCTGAGGAAAAGTTTCCTGCCACTTGTTTGAGTCAAGTTCATTTAATAAAATACAGGCAGTTGCGAGGTGATTATCTACAAAAGAATAATAATGCAGGACACAGGTTTTGTTATATTTTCACATAAAAGGATCCTTTTCAAGTTCTTTCTAGTTAGTATCATGTAGTGACTGCTATCTCCACAGACAAAAAGTTAAAATTTAAATAGATTCTTTCTCTATTTTTAAGGTAAAGGGGACCATAAATCCACATGGTCTCACTTTTTTTTTATTATTATTTTTTTATTCTGCAGTTAATCTATGTAGCTGTTTTACTGTTATTTGATTCTTATAGTTTTGGATTATGAGATGAAGAGGAGAAAGGGAGGAATTTCAGCCCAAGTGGTACATTCTTTCATGGACAAAAGTGATTGCTAATCACTACTGCTTAGTTGTACTCTCCCAAATATTTATTTTTTTTACATTAAAAAAACCACACACACAAAAAAACACAAACAAAAACCCACCAAACCAAACCAAACAAACAAAAAACGGAGGGGGAAAATCAATATTTGCTCTGTTTTTCACTTACTATCCCTGTATGATTTTGCAAATGTAGACAATTGTAAAATGTCTGTGGTTGGTGACTGCATAGCATGAAGTTCTTCAGTGTCATGTCTATTGTGCTATACCTTCAGTTTTTGTTAAGAAAGGAATAAAATATACTCTTCCTGCTCAAATTTTTAATAGAAATAGATGTAGTTTTTTTGTTCTGTGTAGGACTTGTTCTATGAATATGAGCTCAACATACTAAAACAGGACTTGTAAGGATCATCGGACCTTAACCAGAATATCATTTGCTTTGAGAGCTCTGACCAGGATGAGTTGTAAAAGAGGGTAGAGATCTCAGCATTCCTAAAATGGCATTAGTTCTAAGACTTAAGCAGATAATTTTGTGAGTTAAGGAACTTCATAACAAACATTGAAGCTTCATGCTGAGCTTTTAAAAAACATACTGTAGAGGACTACTCTAAAATTAGACTAGATCAGAGTTTGTGCAATTTGGTCTTTTCATGTTTCTGGTCTGAACATCAGATTAGAACTATGTAGGAACACATAGCTAACTAGTATTCTAATTAACTGTAATTAAATGCAATGCAATTCAATTAAATGTAATTAAATTAAATGCACCCATTACTATTTAGAATATGTAATGAGAACAATACTTGTAAACAAACTCTTGTTTCCACAGAGAAAAGTAAATAAACATTAAGAAAGGTCTTTTGTCACTTCTTTTTCCAAATCCATTAGCATCAAATTGTTCTTATTTCCTAAATAAGGTCATTTCTATAGTAATAGGCCTAAGGCTTTAATCACCTCTAAGTTTACGTTTATGGTCTCATAGCTTAGAGACTTCATTATCTAGAATCTAAATGAAAATATTAGCTCTAATCAGAGCTAAAGATGAAAGAAAATGAAGATGAAACTTTCTTTTCCTCATATAAATATTGCTTTTTGGAATAAAGCAAGAAGAGTTTATATCACTTTTAGTTGTTTCTATATAATCTACTGACTCAGAAATCAAAGATACTGACTGCACTCTTTCTAAACTGAAGTTTCCTTCAGGTGTTTCTGAGATCACACATTTCATGTGAAAAAGGAGTAAAGGTACAAAACCTATCCATATCATATAACATCTTTTGAAGTGTTCTGGTAGTAGGATTTTTCTTCATGAGCATTGAAAATTCTACATCTTTTGTATTTTTAAAGTAAATAACAGAGGTGATGTAAGTTGCAAACAATAATGTAGACCGCATCCTACACATCTGCAAAGGTTCTAGAAATCCTTTTCTGTTTTGTCATCTGGCTTTGTTAAATATATCTAATCTCGCTTACAGGTCATGTTTCTGAGAGCAGCAGTTCCACTGAAACATGATATAAGCACCACATCATATTTTATCTTGGTCAGCCTGTAAATGCAAAACTTTTTAGCTAGTCCCCTGAAGGGTTATGGTCTACCGTGTTTTGTGCCACATTCACGAAAACCTAAGTAGATTGGTTAGCTTTTCATAAGCTACCTCAGGTCCTGCTCATAGCAGTTCTGTGCAGGCTAGCCACCTATGAAGTTTTAGTGGATCATGGGAAGCTCCATGTTTCCATGGCTACTATGCTCACAAGACCAATGTTAGTTGGTATAATGTTAGCTCAATAGATCTACATAACTGGTATCCTCTGAGGTGGTCATGACATTCATAAAATGTCAACCTTTACCCAATAAACCCTACTGAATCAAAACCAAACAAATCTACCTCAAAAAAATACAATTTTAATAAGTGACAAAAGCCCATGGTCCCCGTTCATAAATTCTGTCCTGAAAATGGAGAAATGCCAGAGATTTTGAGAAGTTTATTAAAGAACTCCACTGCAGCTGTTTTTTTCATAGATAGGGCTTAGATTTAGAAAGACGTGTCAAGAAGTCTGTTAGATTTAATTTAATTTCATTTCATATATTGTATTTGGCAATGAAAATGTCTCTGGCAGTGAGGATCTGTTGCTATAGTGAAGTTATGGGAGCTCTGACATCCCCAAACAACTGAGTGCCTTACAACAGCTTCTGTACGAATAGGGCATATCTCAAACAGCTGCTCTTTCTGCTTGCTTAGGCTTCTCAATAAAAGTTTTGGCTGGTAAGCTAGACTTTCTCATCCTAAAGCATGTATGCATCACTGGAGTAAAAATGTTCTGTGGTTATGTTGATTCTGCTCCACAAATCTTATGTCCTGTATGCAGGAACATCTGGCTTATAAGGACCTGTCATTTGATATCTGGTTAATACTAATTAAGTGTAAAAGCCCACAAACCCTAAGGAGCAATAGATATCAGTGACCATAACAAAGAACAGAGTGCTCATGTCTCTAACCAATGGGCCACTGAAGAGCTTCAGCCTCAACTGAGTAACTGGTAAGAAAGGAGGGGATCATAATTATTGTGGGGCCTATAGGAAATAGCAAACATTACAGGATATTTAGGGGTTTTGTGAGACAGCTTGAAACGTCCTATGGTGTGTTTTAAGAGGTTTGCATGAATCACTGAAAGTTATTACAGAATAACTAAGTAAAGTGAGGGGTCAAGGAAAAAACATGAAGATAAAGGGAAGTAAGTGTGTGGAAATGAGAGGAGAACAAAAGGGTCTGATCATGTGTTGGCATTTTTCTGGCTATCGAGATTTTATGTCCAGGCTCTGAATAAAAGTTTAGTTCATGACCTGAACAGTGCAACATAATTTATGGAGAGGATCTATGCATCTACAGGATAATTACTTTCCACACTAGATAGGCACAGATCGTATGTTTACTCACTATGTAGACAAACCTCAACATTTTTGTGCATCTTACAGTAAGTGAAAAAAACAAAAAATTAGTTGTTTTTTTTTTTTTTTTACTGGTAGCTTTTTAGTTTGGGATTTTGGTTTGGTTTTCTATCTTTTTTTGGGGGGAATGGGGGGGACGGGGTGAGGCATCAAGGGGATTGTTTTATGGTGTTTCTTTTTCCCAGAAGGATAGATAAATTAAGATACAAGCTGCTTTGGGATGAAATCTGAAGCATAATACTGACTTAATGACTATATGGTTTGTTCAAAGGAGAGATCTTCACTTCAAGGTCAATAAATTGCTGCTTACAAAGTGATTTATTAATTCAATTTTAAGTTTATTTTAATAATGTATGCTTCGTTTGCAGCATTTACCACTGAAATGCTAGGTCTTGTTGGCTATGATTCATGAAGCTTCTTATCTGACAAGCGAAGAGTGGTCTTAATTTGAATGTCTGTCAACTTCACAAGTCTTATTTTACTGGGAACAAAAATGAGGAACTGATGGATGGTCATGGCACTAGGTAGGTATTTTCCTTAAATCGTATTTCCCCTCTAATCCACTGCAGGGGGGGGAGTGTGTGTGCTTAGTAGAAAACTAAGAGAAGGAAACAAAACATACTAAAACGAAACAAATAAGCCTTAGGAAATTGTATCTACCAACTCCTTTATTAGATTAAACATTAAAAGTGATGAAGTCTGTCATTCACATGTCAAAACCCCCTTGCTTATTGCTTGATTTTGAAGACAGTCAAAATAGACAGATAAATTTCAGCAATAAATTGCATTAGGGGACTAAGTCAGTTAAAGGGTGAGAATGAGATAGATTCTGTCAAGCAATATGGCTCTTGAAGACCATGGCAGCAGTAAGCCAGTCTGTCGGCCAGGAAGGTGCCAGCAGTGGACCTGAAGCTCAGAAAAAACAGAGGACAGGAAAAATTTCCCTGGAGCAGAGGTTAATCAAAAATATTTTACTTCTTTGAGGTTATTTTTACAGAGGTCCTTTCTGTGAATGTCAGCCTGAGAGGCACAGAGAAAGGTTGGTGTGTTTGTTTTTGTTAGGGTTTAGCTGTCTCTCTGACTTCATATGAAATAATGACTAGGCCAATAAGCATGTGACCATGTCAGTCAGTGTGCCAAGGCCTCCCTGAGGCAAGAGCAACCTGTCCTATACGTGGCTTCTGCCTGGCTATGTCTTTGAGGAGCTCCTCTGCCTCCACTGCCTGCACCACCCAAGGTTTAGCTTCTTCTCTGACATTGATTTTACCCTTCTTAAATGGGATTTGAAGTAATGTTAGTCTTTTGCTTAATGATTAAGGCTTTCACTGGCAATCAAAACAGTGTCCATTATTGCAGCCGATACTTATTTATCTTTTCAAGAACACAGAACAAGATTGTTGACATGCAGCTGTGGGCTGCCTCAGCTACCCAGCTCTGGGAACCTACATTTGTTCTCCATGTGTCTTTGCATTTTTTCTAGCTCAGGACATGCAGCCAGCATGTAACAATGGCATCACTTAATAGAACCAAAACCTTCATTGTTTAGACTGAATAAAGCATATGAAGTAGGATTCATCTACCCTTTATTTGAGACATTTCATCTAACCAAAGATAAGACAAACAATCTACCCTTAAAAATTTGCCTTAAAGAGTCAAAATACGGTTTTATAAGTGCCTTTGTCCTCTGAACATAGAAAAAGACTATAAAGTAACAGATATGGGATACCTAATTATTATTAAATTCAAGATAAACCTTAATTGTGGTATGATGTGAAAATTTTTGGATCCATTAAAAAAAAATAAATCTGCCATATTAAAAGCATCTATAAAAAGAAGACTAAATAATAGAAATATTAGCTAAAGCTGGAAACAGGGTAGTAAGGATGGAGGTTATTAAAAAAAAAAAAAAAAAAAAGAACAGGTACTTTCCAAAAGTGAGAACCTTTCTTTGAAATGGGGAAGAGGGTGTCGAAAGTGTGCTGAGGTGCACCAGACCCCAACACTGAGTCATCAGGAAAGTGTGCTAGCAGTTTTCTTCAGACTATTCAAGCAATGCCTCTGGCACACAAACTTTTAAGCAATTTCTATAATGTAGGAGTTTCACATCTTTTTAAAGGGTATTATTATACCTTTTTAATGGTATACCTTATTAAAAGGTGTATAGTATTTTCAAAGGAATATTTTTGTCATCTGTCAGTAAATGTTCTAATAGTGTCCAGTGTCTGTGGGTTTCTTTCCCTTCTTTTTGAATTGAATCACTCATGATTTACCCTACATTCTTACATAAATGAAACAAGTTCACTCTATTTTTTTTCCCTCTAAATTAGAGAAAAAGATATTATTTCCTTTCAGTTTTTCTTCTTTTAGCTAAATGTGTGATTAAACCATAAATAGAAATTAAATTCATATTACTGGTTGAAGAAAGCTATCACTAGTGTAAATGGTAACTTCCTCATTGCAGTTACAAGAAGCTGGAGATAGAATAAGATTTGAAAGGAAAAATGAAGATCAGTTTTCTTCAGGCAATAGTAAAGCTCCTCATATAGTGTGCAAAACAGATGTCATTTATGTAGGATCCTCCAAAGAATCATGGTACACAGGAAAAAGGATTGACTGAAGAGAGAATAATTAGTTGTATAACAAAATATGACTTCCTGGCAAAGAGATAATTTGTGTCGACAGGGTTGATACTGGCAGTAGTTGACAAAATCATGAGTGATGTATGGTGAATAGCAGTAACTGTTCACTGTCTTCCAGTATAAGCACTAGGCAACGTCAATAATATTTGCCAGCACTCCGGTTAAAAAGAAACAAAAGAAGATGCCTTCACACACAGGGGTGGTAGGATTGTGAAGCAAAACGAATTTTATTTTTATTTTATATTTGAAGTGGAGACTGTGCTATGGGAACCCACTGGAGACTACGAAATAGGCCAACTGTGACAGTTTAGACGATACAAAGAGCTAGAAATAGTCAGGAAATGGGAGAGTATTAAATGGACTCATTACTCAGTACCATGTTCTTGTTCTTCTTTCAAAATCAGCCTTTGGCTGATATTTGAGTCAATATTCTGGTTTAGACCAAAATCTCAGTCCTTATTCTGAACTATTAAATCTAATGATTTTGCAGTGTTTAACAAAACACATAATTGCAATGATGAAGCTACAGCAACTCTGAATCACTCATTACAGCTAAAACCCAATATATTATATTAAACTTGTATGCGTGTGTATATAGATATGTAAACTGAAATGCTGTTCAAAATTAATTTTAGATAACTTTACGTAAAGGTTTAGATGCTGTTCTATTTTTGTAGTAATAAATGAACATTCTTATTTCTTGGAAGTATTGCAAGGACCTTCTTCTATTCATGTAAGCAGCTCTATTATAATCAGTAGAACTGAAATCACTCAATCTCACAACAGAAGTCAATGAAGATGCCATGGTAGAATTAGAACAAATAGGTGGCTTTGTTTCAACCAAAGAAGCAGACAAAGAAGACAAAGTTAGCTCAATGTCAGAATTGTTTTCTAAAAGGGTTATGAGACAGAAAATCTTAGTTGTGGAATTTGGATCACATACTTACTGTCATCAGCTGAGCTATTCTAATACTTATAGAAGCTAACAATCTGGCCTCCTATCTTTACTGCCACCTGTTACTGCCACAAAGCTGAATCAGATTCATAAACTTAAATTGATCATGACTTTTTGCATGATTTTCATAAAGTTTTGAGAATGGTAAATATTTAAAAGTTATGGAAAATTTCAGTATACACGGCAAACACAGGAATAGCCCACAATTATTTTGTTTGGGAACAATGGGAGACGTATATACAGGGAATTAAAATATTTTTTTACCATGTGTTTATAAATTCATAACATATATCTGATTTCATTATTTCATTCAATTTCACTATTAAAGTGTTAGTGAGTGTATGTGTAGGAAATTCTATGTGCTTTAAAGGACTTACTAATATGAAGGAGGTTATGTGCAGTAACCTATAGTTTCCACTAGATACTACTGTAACTATTCCTCTGTGGAAAGAAGCATGGTATTACACTGCAATTTGTAAAACAAGCTTGCAGATAACCTACTTTAGAACTATTTAAAAAAAAAATTAGAAATTCAGTATTCCATTTTTCAAATAGGAGTGGTAAACAAAAAAAATAATATTATGGACTTTAATTTGTAGTTAGAAATGTCTGCTTTCGGTCCCATTTTCCTCACACTTAAATTGGCTGTGGAGAGTTTACTTAATTGAAAGGGCATTGCAAAAGTAATTGAATATTTATTCTATTAAACAGTAATGCAATTAATCTAGCTATGTCTATTCATAAACAAGCACTGAGAAATCTTTAGGGACCCTCTTGTCTTTACCTTCAAAGGCATATGTTTTAAATGGCTTTTGGGATAATTGTTTCACATGAAAAAGTCCAATGAAGAAATGTAAATAAAAAAGATAATAAAAAAAGCTTTAGAAATTTCTACACGAGTCAAAGGAGATGAAGAAAGATAAATTAGATCAGTATCTAGAAATACACCTATCTCTGCTCTCACAGGTGCTATAAGCTTTTTCTGTATTACTTACATTGCCGTTATCAAGTGTTAGATAAGTGTGTACTTTGCTTTTCAGTCAAGTGAAGTCTTTCTTGGTAGCCGGCAGTCTTGCTATGGTATATTTTTATCCCAGAAACTTCATCTCTATAGGAAAGTTCTTCAACTAAATGCAGTCTCCTCTCTCCCTCTCAGCTGCAAAGGAGCTTAAGATATCTAAAATAAGCTTAGTTGTCAAATTTTGAAATGTTGAACAAGCGATGACTCCCTCAGAAAGAACTGAGCTAATGCCATGACTGCCTCCTGACACTTGGGCCACAATATAGGAATTTTTTTGGTTTGAACATATTTGATAAGATGTTGCCAGAGCAATTCCTATATATTTATTTATATGAAGTAATGCCCCCAAAGGTAAAGCTTAATGTTACATATGTCCTAAACAAAACTTTTCTGTCCAAGGATAGTATTTGCAGGTTCAGATTATTATTATTTTTTTAAATAAGGCTGAATGATAATTATAATTTAGACATAAATAATAAAACCACAAAATACATTTCCAGTTTCAATTGTGTTGACTAATTTATCCCAACTCCTCAGTTTGCAGGAGCAAACTGGTTTAGACTGTTTTAGACTGGTCATTAAAAAAAGGACCTTTGGGGGCCATGTGAATTATGTAGTATGCAAACACTCTGAAAATGTAGGCGGCTATAGAACATTTAAAAAGACTCCTTTGTGTGAGACAGAGGATTATGATTTCTGACCTTTTCTGCGATAACAGATTCAACAACAAAAGCACACAGTCAAAGCGGTGATAAAGTGATTGTTTATATAACATCCCTAGAACAGTGTTTATTTTTAGAAGTTAAAAGACAGCATCAGGTAAGTCAGTTGTAAAGAGAATAATAAAATTTAACTAAGAGCTATAGGATTTATATTATTTTTAATGTGCAGTGTTTGTCATAAGTAAAGTTCATGTTAATCAACTTAATAGTGTAAGATTTTTTCATATGGTTCTGTGGGAAGTAGATTTCCTGTCTTGCAGTTAAGATTCACTTGTGTTTTGGTTCTTTCCCTTCAGAGCTGGGATGATATATAAAGCTCTACCTTCCTTCTCAGCTGCCTAGTAAATACTGTTTAAGTAGAAATACTTTCTTTTATTTCTGTTGGTTTTTTTTTTATTATTTTCTCATTTTACCATATTTACACTTGCAAAACACTCACACACACAAATTAGAAAGCACATATACTATTCAAATGGGTAAAAAAGGCAATGAAACAATTTTATAATGATACTGAATTTTTTCTTTTTTTTAGGTTAAAACCCTTTTTACAATCACAGGATCATAGAATCAAAGAATCGTTTGGGTTGGAAGGGACCTTAAAGATCATCTTGTTCCAACCCCTTTGCCACGGGGAAGGACACCTCCCACTAGACCAGGTTGCTCAGAGCCTCCAGCCCGGATCTGAACACATCCAGTGATGGAGCATCCACAACTTCCCTGGGCAACCTGTGCCAGCATCTTGTCACCCTCAGAATGAAACATTTCCTTCTTACTTCCAGTCTAAATCTGCCCTCTTCCAGTTTCAAACTATTACCCCTTGTCCTATGACTACAGGCCTTTGCAAAAAATCCCTCCCCAGCTTTCCTGTAGGTGCCCTTCAGGTACTGGAAGGCTGCAATAAGGTCATCCTGGAGCCTTCTCCAGGCTGAACAAGACCAACTCCTACCCTGGTGCAGCTGTGAGTCACAGCCTGCTGGTCAAGCTAAAAAGTAAGAATGAGCTGCACAGGCAGTGTAAACAGGGACGGGTATCCTGGGAAGAGCACAGAGGTGTTGCCCAATGGTGTAGGTGTGAGGTCAGGAAGGCCAAGGCACGGCTGGAGCTGAACTTGGCAATGGAAGTAAAAATTAACAAGAAGGGCTTCTACAGGTACATCAATGAAAAAAGGAAGGTTAAAGAAAACATACCCCTGAAGAACAAGAACAGGGAGCTAGTAGCAACAGAGGAAGAGAAGGCTGAGGTTCTCAATGTTTTTTTTTCCTCAGTCTTCACTAGCAATCTCTCTCCCAACACCTCACAGGTAAAAAAACTACAAGGCAGGAATGAAGATGGTTAAGTCACTCCCATTGTATGTGAAAATCAGGTTTCTGACCTCCTGAGGAGGGTTTGGACTAGATGACCTCTATATGTCCCTTCCAACCCAGACATTTCTATGGTTCTATGAACTCCCTCAGCATGTCCTCGTAGAAGAGGTGCTCCAGCCCTCTGATCTTTTTTGTGGCCCTCCTATGGACCTGATCCAACAGGTCCATGTCTTTCTTATGCTGGGGATCCAGAGCTGGAGTCAGTACACCAAGTGGGGTCTCAGTGAATTCTAGTTTAAACAGATCCATCCTTGGTGAGGAAAACAAAATGGTTTTTTTTTTCTGTTTTCCAGATAATCTCCCGATTGCTCTATTTATGAGTTTGTATTTCCACATATGCTAGCAATGAACTCACAAGTCCTAAAATTACATCATAACATTCTCATGTTTTATTTTTTAAATTAATGGAGGTTGTGGGGTTTTAGCTTGTACCTTGAAAAAAAACATAACCTTTTTCTTTGAGCTTCATTATCTTTTTTCACATGAACAGCACAATGAAAAGTGATTGTGAACTTCTTGTTGGCCTTACAAAGTACTTAGTTTGTACTATTTGAAACTGTAAACTAAATTATTTTGGAGGAGATTTAAAATGGGTATCATCTACATATAAATTGGTTTTAGAACCAAGGGGGGCCCCCAGTCAGTATACATTATAAGATTCTATCACATTGTCTAATGGATTAGATTTTATTAAGTACTATAAAACAGCATGAGATGTTCTCAATAGAAAGCAAATTGAACTGAAACAGATAATTAATTACTGCAACTCTTACTTTTTTCAACACAGTGTATACACAAAGGCATTTGTTATACGTGTGTATATTGCATATTGCATCATAAACCTGTCAACATAAACCTTTGCATACCTAAAACAATCAATATGCTCTTCATTCAAGGCTTTAACATTTTTGAAACACAAAATCTGGTTTACGTACACAGAATCACTTTGCCCTTTTAGAACTAACAAACTACTTAATTTCAATACTAAAATGCTTTTCTATAGTTAATAAAATTGTCACAGAGACGTATCCAATAGAGTTCTCAAATATCTTCTAGCTAGTTCCTAGTGAAGAATGTCCAATGTATGGAAAAATGGTGCTATTAAAAACAGTCAAAATTGTATACTGAGAATCCTTGGGGAAGGATCCCTGAGAATCCAGATCTTATTTTACTGATATCAAGAAAAGCTGTCATATAAGTCTTTTATCTTATCTAGCAAATTTTTGTTTAAGTTTTTTAGAAAGAAGATTCCTACATTCTACCTAATACTAATCCACAGCATCTCTGAAAAACGAGTCCAAAATCTGGAAGATAGCTAACTTGTAACAAATTTTTTTATTAAAAGTTTATTACCTTTCATTACTTGGATGGCTTAAAAAAAATAAATTGATTTTGTGAGAGAACTTTCTAATGAGATCCTAAGCTATTGAAAAGTTCAGCGCTTCAGTTATGAGATTCATACAACTTGGAAATAGTGCACAGACTTCTTCTATGGAGAGGGCACAGACTTCTTTCTGAGGTCAGAATTGGGGTACAAAATAGCAGTCAAGTCACTCTCCCAGTTTCACATCTACTCCAGAAATGACCGGAGACAAAACAAATAGAAGACTATTAAGACTGTCATACTAGTATCAGAAACAAGTAATCTATAAGACTATTAAAATGTTGGTTTGTACTGTATCACTTTTAAGCACAACATAATTATACAGCCCGTGCAAACTAAATTTATACTGGTCAAAGAGTTACAATATATATTCATGTGTGTAGTCTCCTAAGGTGTCGCGGTTTAGGGTCAGGGCAGCCCCTAAGACCTAACAGATACTCTCTGTTAACCCCCCTCCCTCCCCAAAGGGGAAGATAAAAGGAATAAGGGAGAGAGACTTAGTGATTAGAAAAGGAAACTAGAACAGCTTTAATGATTAATAATAATAAAATG
>JANHFX010014919.1:0-82782 GCA_027560015.1 Chloroceryle amazona | reverse complement strand
GCTTCAAAGAACACTTGGAGCTGCTGAAACCTATGCAGACCTACCACAATGAGAAGCCGTACTGCTGTGATGACTGCGGTCCATTTCCCCTGGGCAGGTCTGAATCCTGGGCTCACCCTTCAGTCCACCCCCTCGTGCCATGCACAGGGACCTTTTTAAGCCATTTCTTCAGGGAAATGCCTTCATGCCATGGAAGAGGAGCTCAGCCCTGCCCCAGAGAAGGGTCTGGGGGCTCTGGACCATCCTTGTGGCTTTTGGGGGTGCTCCCAGAGCAGTGACCTGTGGGGTGTGGTGCAATTGGTCACAGTGGGGGGGGGTCTGTCCCTCTCCGGGCAGCGCTCAGCCACCCCCTTTGCTGGCTCATCAGTTGCGGGCCGTTCTGCAGCCTGGCTGCGCAGCACCCCTGTCGGGATCATCCCGTTTATATCCATCAGCCCTCGGGTGCCAGAACCTCGGGGCTGGGACGCGGGGACGCGCTGAGGGGCCAGTGGCCGGCTCGAGCTTGGCACCGCTCGATGACCCCGAGGACGCCCAAGCACAGGGACTTGAGGTGCCCGGTGCGTGGCTCGGGAGAGCTCGTCCTTCCCAGCCCTCTGTGGCCCGATCCTGCCCCACGGTGCCGTGGGGTGCGGGAGGGGCAGGGCTGGCCTCGGGTCTCTCATCCACCCTGGGCGGACTGGCCCCTGCCCACCTGGGCCAGCCTGAAACCAGGGAGCAAGGTCTGCCCTGCACTTGTGGAGCCCTTCCCTGGAGGGAGCGGCTTGGGGAGCGCAGCCCGCTGGTGATGCCGGTGGTGTAAAGGCAGCAGCAGCTGCTCTTGCTCTGTTGCGTGACGGTCAGTTTGCCAGACATGCTCTTAGAGGTGAACTGAACTGGTCCATTCCCCAGTAGCATTTGTTGGCATCTCTTCTGTACATTTCGTGCTGTCTCGAGCACTCACTAGAGCTAGTCTGAGATTTATTTATAGATAATAAGTACATTTTTGGGGGGTTGTTCTGAATGACCACTTTCACACTGTGGAATCTTTTCTACTAAGAATACGATACTTGAATTCAAGAATTGCTTTTTCTTTCGTTCCATATGTTCTTTGTTAATCATATGCTATCCTTGATATTTAAAAACTAGTAGCAGACTGAAAAAAAAATAGCCCACAACACAAAAATATGTTTGCTGCTTTATCAGAAACTTCTGGGGTTTTTTTAAGCTTTTTTTTTTGGCTTTGTTTTTCTTTTTTAACACATGGTGGGGGAAACACACTTGAGGACCGTTACAGAATGCAAAACTAACTTTAAAGAGCTGTGGAGAGAGCGAACATCTGGTTCTTCATTTACAGTCTAGCGCTATACGTTGCCACGTAGAGGTGGTGATCGAGCTGTTAGCTTTGTCATTAAGGAAGGAAGCCCCTCTGCTTAACGGATGAATTGGCCTTTGAACACTTGGCTAATAAACTGGCCTGCTGGTGATGCACCTCGGGGTGCTGTCTGCTCTGAGCTCGCTCCTTTCTCCCTGCGTGAAGCGACACTTAGAAATGTCAGTGAGGGAAGGAGAAAATAGTTCTAAGGGACTTGAAAGAAATTATGATCATCCTCATAGTCTATTTCAAGATTGCTGCCTAAGGTATTGAACGTTTTTAAACAGTAAAAACAAAATTGACAATCACCTCGGAAAGATCCTTGTTTAAGGTAGGGAAATGGTACAGTATGTTTAAATTTAGGCAAGATGTAAAAATCCTGTGATAAATCCAACTGGTGAATTTCGGAAAGGAAATGGGGTTTGTCATTTGTTATATAAAAATGAAGTGGCTGTTGCTATGGTGACACCTTGTTTATTATACAGCAGAGTAAACTGATAATTTGCTGCCTGAGAGCGCTTCAAAGTATGCACTTTTTTCCCCCCATTGTTTTAGGTCTTTTTCATGAATGTTTAATTTGCTGTTTGGGAGGGGAGGAGGAAATGCTCAGTCATTGCTAGCTAGGTATGAATATTTTAAACTCTATGAAATCACTGGTAATTTAGAACTCGTCTCTGAAATTACCTGGTAAATGACCACAGCAACATTTAGAAGTAAAAAGCAATGAGGTGTGCACAATTACCTTCTAAAGCTGGAGACACACACATACTTAAGCATGAATTTAATTATAATACAGGTAGATTGGTGCCTTCTTTCAATCCTATCGCTGATGAGGATGACAGCTATTTCTATCTGAAACCATAATAAAGCAAAAGCCTACGCTGTTAAACTAGAAACTTACAAATGAAAATTCTCCTTCAAAACTAAAACGCGGGTTTAATTCTTGTAATTGGTTGAATATCTCAAATTGTGTTTTCAAACAAGCATACTTAAATTAGTAACGACCATCTTAACGTGGCTTACGTATATTTAACTGCAGTTCGTGGAAGGCTGATGGAAGCTGAATGATTTTTATAATTGTACAAAGACCCAGGCGCGTTGATAAGGGATCTTGTTCCAGTTGTAATAGGATTTAATCAAGCCGGTCTGTCATTTGCAGGTGGAAGGGCCTTACTGAAATAAACAGCCCTATTAAGCCCCACTTTGCTTGTCTAAAAACCATCGCTTCTGATTATACCTCTGCAAACCATGGGAGGTTTTAAAGGTGTAAACTCCAAGAATGGTAAACCCTTCAGCTAAACAGAACAGAAGCTGCCATCAGTGAGGTGGGGTTTTCCCTTAACTGATCCCATTAATATCAATGGGATGGCATCAAGACACCATTAATGTAGGAAAGTGTACAAAATATTGTCAGTGTCCTATAAATCTGCATTAAAACGTGCAAAACACAGGAAAAAATTGTTAGGAAATGCATCTGTAAAATCTATCCAAACCATACAAAAATAAACAAACAAAATAATAAATAATAATTTTAAAAAAGCGGCTCAAAAACCACCATGAGACATGGCAGTGTGGTCCATCGCTGCTTTGAATCAAATCTGATTTCAAAGCAAGATCTCTTCAATATAAACACATCTTCCTGCAGCGCATGCAACCCAACTATCACAGCATTATAAATTAATGCAAAAGATGCCAAAAGGCCCCTTAAGTAGAAAATGTCAACATGCAAATGTTAAGCAAGACATTTACAGAAGAACTTAAAGTCTCCAAGTCCCACTGAAAGGCTTCTGGTCCCATACAGCCCTTTGAACATCTCAGTCCTGTTGCACTGGAGTGGCTGCATTAGCTGGTGAAGAAGCACTTTCTCCTCAGCCTGGCCTGACATTACGGGGTTGGCCGCTTCTCCCTCACAGGTGCCTATGGGACAGGGGTCCATGGACCTTGGTGCACACACTCGGATACAGAATCAGGCTGGAGCTGGGCCAGAAGCATTCCCAGCCCTCTCACATCCCTCCTCTCCCATGCAGAGGCACAGCAGAGGTCTCGGACCTGCACGTGACGGTAGGCACCGTACGTGCTGCGGTACCTATGCACGAGAGGATGAGTTAAGGACAGAGTGTCAGCCTTAATTGGACTGAGCTGTCAGACCGGGGATGGGCTCGCGTGTTGGGAAGGCTGCCACTCGGACACTAAGCCAGTTGCATGCCAGAGCTCCTTCTCTCCCGGAGAGCACAGATTAAACTCAAATGATGAGGTTAATGGAGAAAAAGTGCGTTTAGTTCTGACTACAAGAGACAGGCTTTTAAAAAAACGCTTCTCAGTAAGTAGCTGATTCAAGCAGGAGTGCCTCACGTTTCCACAGGGCGAGGCACAGAACAGCGGCTTAGGAGGTCTGAGAGTTTCCTCCTAAGGCTCATTAACAAACAATAACGTATTTTATAAGCTCTAAGGGAACTGCAGAACTGGCTTTTGTAACAAAGAAGACTTAAGCATTTAACTTGGACTGAAGTCCTACCCTTACACAGCACAGACCAGGTGAAGAGCTTTGGCTGGGGAGGGTTCCACCCTGCCCGCGAGCACGCTAGCACAGCTGGACTCTCCCCGAAAACAGCCTGCTGACACTTTGCCACGAAGCCTTTGAAGAGGCTGGCTGAGGCAAGAGTAAAATGAACAGGTAATGCTGAAAGCAGACCAAACAAAGATCCTTTCACTGCTCTGAGTTGCAGGCTTACACTTCACTGGTGGCAGCGTTTGATATTTAAGAGAGTTAGTACAGATGTCTAAATTGCTCATGGAAAACCCTGTAATCTCTTTAATGTTTGCTGTGGGTGCAACAGGAGCAGGAAGGAGAAGTGATGCGCCGGGGAAGCGTGGGGAGGGGCAGCCGAGCTCACCCTTTACACTGAGTCTGCTAAAGATTGTAGTTGAGTCTGTAAAGCCAGGAGAGAAGTCTGTGGTGTGCCACAGGCTACCACTAACTCTCCATTTCAGTATGTTCCACTGTTGTGGGTGGAAGCAGTGTGTTTAATATAGGCATCAAAGCTCGCTGCTGCAATGTGTCATCTCCTGGTGTCTTAGGAAAGTAAATAAAAACTGTAGAAGCCAGGTGTGAAATGAACATCAGGAAACACTCTAGAAAAGCACTGATGTGAGTTACTGAGGTTTCCAGCACTCTCTTCAAAGTGTTACCTTCACTCTGAGAAGTCAGCAGAGATGGCTGTTGGCTTTTCATCTGGCTGCTGAGCCCCTTCCCCAAGCACCACACCACGGTGGCTGCAAGCGTTTAAAATCAGGGCACCCGGGGATGTTATTTTGTGTGTGACTTCTTGCTCTCATCGGGACCTCAATGTGAAATCCAGTTGTAGCTGCACTCGTTCATGTTCTCTTGCTTAAACTTCTGGTGAATGAAAGTGTGCAGAGTCTGTCTTAACTGGTGAGCAGGAAATGGAGAGGAGATGAAACAGCAGCACCAGGTTTTACAGGGGTGCACTGGCAGTTGTTTTCTCTCCACCAGAAACATGCCGTGGGTCTTGGCCGTCTCTGAGGGCAAGCAGGGGAAGAGGTACCTGTCTGCGGGTCAGGAGCGGGCACTGGTGCCGTGTCACTCCTCTGGCCGAGGGCAGCCTGCACCACCGGACAGCTGGTGTCCCTGGAAGGGGAATGCCATCACCGGGACGCGTGTGCTTGTGTGTGTTCCCCACCCAAGGCACAGGTCACCAGCTGGCACTGCAGGGCTCAGTGGTATGGGACTAAATCAGGAATTCCCTGGGTTGAAGCCACAGGACGTAACTGCGTAGCAGGCTCAAAGCCTTTGGGAGGAATAAATTCTTAACTTTAATAAAAAAGAAAAAACCCTTTGGTATCTCTTTG
Source organism: Chloroceryle amazona (assembly GCA_027560015.1). Taxonomy (NCBI): domain Eukaryota; kingdom Metazoa; phylum Chordata; class Aves; order Coraciiformes; family Cerylidae; genus Chloroceryle; species Chloroceryle amazona. Next base: position 77,561 of record JANHFX010014919.1, on the reverse strand, counting down.
AGAGGATATTCTCATTAAGAGTTCACTACTACAAGTACAGATCAGAAAAAATGTTTAGGCTCTTGTATCTTTTTCTTACTTGTTCCCACGGACAACTTACTTGGCTATAACTAATTAGAAGAAGGTGGTGGCCAAAGCTTAATTAAGATTTTAATTCAGTTACAGACTCTGGAATAAATCACTGCAGACTTGATAGTGACAGTAAGGAAATACACTGCCTGTTCTTCCTCTGTAATAGCAACACTGACAACTGACAAGAAATCCTCGAGAGGAGAAAGGAGGTGCAAGAGCTCCTGCCCTGCCCTCATCCTCCTCAGGCACCGTGCGGTCACGGTGGGGCGACACTGCCTCTGGGAACCCTGCCTCCAAGTGGGGCCTGTGTCCCCTCCTGGGGCGCACAGAGGTCGGGTCTCAAAGGACCGCAGCGCCTTCCGTGCACTCCTGGCCCCGCGAGCTGGCTGCTCCGGGCTGGCGAGCGCACCAGGACAGGAGGGGGAGAGGATGGCTTTTGCTCGAGGGAAATAGCAGAGCGGCCAGCAGGTCCTGCACGGGTGCTTCCCCAGCTCAGGCAGCCCTGTGTTTACACCTGCAAAGTCTGGATCAAAGTGCCGAAGAACTGGCTCGCTCAAATTGCAGTTGTAATTCCTAACTCAAGTGCTATGAGAACCAGGAGAACTGTCACAAGTTTTGGTGGGTTTTTGGAAGATGGGCACATTCTTAAGGAGTGTAGGCAAGAAATTGGGAAAATGTGAAACACTGGATTTTTTCCCAGGCAAAGCGATGGCTTTTCACAAGGATGAAACGCAAACTCTTCTCTGCGTGACCTAATCATTGCAAGTGGGGTGGACAGGAGTGAAAATGAGGCCAAGGCAACCTCTCTTCCAGAAGCTATGTAGAAATCCTTTTTTTCCATGTTTGAGTTGACTGAATTGAGATCCTCTGAAGGACACAGAGTTTCTTTTAGTAGCACCTCAGTTTGTACATATTATATTATTTTTTTGAAGTAAAAACCATTGTAATTTTAAACAGTATCTTTTTATAGTGTTTAAAAAAGGTGTGAGGGAGAACGCATCTTCAGTCCTTGGCTAGTAAGTTCTCTGAAACAGGTCTTACTCTCAGAGTTTTCACATTAAAGTCCAGATATTCCTTCAGAGGAATTAACATCATGTTAAAAAGGAGAAGTGACTGCTTTATTTTTAGGGCTACTTCCTTCTTACTCAGGATGCGTAATAAATCACGCTTTGCAGGAATAGCTACTCCTATTGGCAGTCACTTAAAAAATTACGTATCACCTGAACATTTAAAAAAAAAATGCAGTAGGAAAAAAGAGTTCTGAATTTTACTGTGCTTCATTGCAAGGATTAGAAAGGGGGCGGGAATATCTGTATCTGTCTCTGCCTAAACACAGGCAGGGCCATGCTCACAGGCACTCATCTCCCTCAACAGTTGGTCCCGGGTTGACGGCAAGGTTGCAGTACTTTGGAGAGGGAAATATCGGGCAGGCCTGTGCTCTGGTGGGTACCAGGGACAGCAGGCAAACCAGCAGCTTGGAAGGCAGCTGACAGGGCTGCTGGCAGACGCAGACTTTGGCACAAGACATTTTCAGTTTAGTTTCAATAGGCTGTTAAGCTCTTCAACACGTTAAGCATATCCACTACTGCTGGCAAAATCTGTCATGTCTTTGACGCTGCCACTTGAGCATGCCCTGGCCGGGCTCGGGGCTCTGCCCGCTGACCCTCTGCGCCTGCAGTCCTCCTTTGCCTTTCCCTAGCAGCCAGCGTGGGTTTGTGTGTGCACGCGGACACGTAGGTAAAGGGCCAGCCCTGTAAATATCCCACTTTTGCCTTGCTGAAGTTTAAGATCACTCAGTAAATGCGTAACTTCGCAATTCCATTAACTTTGCTGCCCTTTCGCCAGGCAGAACTAGCTGCTGTCACTTCTCTCAGGCTTCTTGCGTTACTGGCTCAAACGCAGTGGTAAAGCCACTTCATCCATCTCCAGCAGGCTGTAAACTAGTGTTGGGCTGGTACTGCTCTCAGCTGGCAGGCAGACATGCTATGGTTTCTGCCATCCCAGTTTTTAAATCTCTGCTTTCACCGTGCCCTTCGTATTGCGTGGAGGGGCTCTCTGACACCTCTGCAGATCCCGGCACTAACACTGCTGTAACGCTGTGCTTGTGACGGACTCACTCGTGAGGGACTTACACCTCTACTCTGCACCAGTGAGACCACGTCTGGAGTGGTTTATTCAGTTCTGAGCTTCCCAGTTCAAGAGGGACAGGGAAATAATAGAGAGAGTCCAACAGAGGCTACAGAGGTGAAGGGACTGGAGCATCTCTCTGATGAGGAAAGGCTGAGAGCCCTGGGGCTGTTTGGTCTGGAAAAGAGAAGACTTGGAGGGGATCTTGTGTCAAACAGAAGGGACCAGTCTCTTTTCAGTGGTTCTCTGTGATAGGATGAGGCGGAACGGTCACAAACTGGAACACAGGAAGTTCCACCTCAACATGAGGAGAAACTTCTTCCCTGTGAGGGTGACGGAGCCTGGAACAGGCTGCCCAGGGAGGTTGTGGAGTCTCCTGCTCTGGAGACTTTCAAGACCGATCTGGATGCATTCCTATGTGGCCTGCTCTGGGTGATGCTGCTCTGGCAGGGGGGTTGGACTTGATGATCTCCAGAGGTCCCTTCCAACCCCCACCATTCTATGATTCTGTGACTCCTGAAGTGCTTCCTCTGAAGCAGTGTTGTTTTATTAAGCTGTGAAAAGGGTAAGCATAAAGAAAATGGGCATGCTGAATGGCCGCATGAGAAATGCGATTTAATTTTCCTGATGTGGGGAGCAGGAACTACACTCAGTTGCCCTCAGCTCAGGTTTTAAAGTCCAGGTTGAAAACTTTTAGCAGAAATAAACAGAAGTGAAGGCGAACCACCACGTGCCATCTATGCGGGATTATCAGAAAATGCTAAAGCTGCTCCCCCTGGTTCTCAGCCTCACCTTCCAGTTCACACATCGTTACTCGGAAAATGCTGACTCTCGCACGTGATCCTCGCCAGTGAGAAGTCATTTCACACAAAGTAGTGGCAGAACAATTAGTCCCCAAGTGGATGGCGACATTGACAACATTCTCAGATAAGACATTTCCATAAAGAAAATGCTGTCCCTGAATAGTGACAGTGTTATTTTAAACTGCCTTTTTTTTCCTTTGGAATCAAACTAGCTGCAGTTTCAATCACACACTGTCTGTCAGCTGAATCACAAGTCACAGTTGGCTGGTTTTTCCCCCTCTTTTCCATGTTGAAAGAAAGAAAAAGAAGCTGCAGCAGAAAGAGGAAAAAAATAGCTAAATAAAAGCCAAGGATGGCCCAATGCCAGAGATGCTGGGAACTACCAGTTCCTCCTCTCTTACTGTACACTCTGATGACTCCACATTCATTCCCTCAAAAAAAGGCAGTTTCATAAGAAATGAAATCGGCACAGCCTGGTTCCCTACGGACCGATACCTTGGGAGCGCATCAGCGTGGATACCAAGCACGTCCTCGGGGAGCCGCCTGCGCTACAGCTTCTCCTTCCAAGGACACGTCCCAGCATCCTCTTTTTCTACCTAGCCCCTTCTTCCAGGATGCTTCCAGGCAGTGCGACGTGTGGAGCCTTTGCTTCGCTGTGGAACGTGCTGGGCTCGTTCCCAGCTGATGGTGCTGCAGCCTGTGCCGCCATCCCTGCACGGGCAAGGCCGCCTGGGGAGGCCCACCCAGCAGCCACGCTTCTTAGAAGGGCTGGCCTTGGACAGAGAGCAGGACATGGAGCTCAGCCTGCCACGACACCGGCGCCTCCACCTCGCCCCGCAGGGTTTTCAACGGGTGGCAGCCCCGAGCCTAGCTGGACGATGGGCCGGGAACCACCGATGGCTTCAGAGGAATCGTGTCTGTTTTAGCTAAGTGTGCAATTGCATTTTCAACATAATTAGGTGCCTAATTGTGCGCCTAGGCCTAGCTGATGTATTTGCACGTGTATCTAATTATGATTTATCTAAAAGCTCTCTGGCCATAATGCCTTGCTGTCCGATCTAACAGAGGCATTCATAAAAGTGAGAGATGGGCTTGAGTGGTTGCTTTTCCCTAGCTTTTATTTTAAATGGAATTCCTATTTTTCTTGGATTTTTTTTAAACAATTGAAGCTGAGTGAGCAATGGGGAAACTCCAAACAGCCATATTACTGCAACACAAGTGTAGTGCTGCACAGAGAGCTGTGGAAAAGAAGGACAAATTCCAGGGGACAGGCATGGGCAAGGTTAACAAATGAGATTTCCATGAAGGCTCCCAAACGGTGCTGATGTTGGACTTCTCCAGTGGTGAGGATATCACTCAGTAAGAATTTGCACCAGCCATCGCCAAGCTCAAACGGGATCTTCTTTCAATAAACATTAAATGGGAGCCACAAAGATAGAATCACACAAATGTCTGGGTTGGAAGGGACCTCCAGAGGTCACCTTGTCCAACCCCTCTGCTGAGAGCAGGGACATCCTCAGCTAGAGCAGGGTGCTCAGAGCTCTGTCAGCCCCACCTTGAATGGCTCCAGGGATGGGGCCTCAACCACCTCCCTGGGCAACCTGTTCCAGTGTCCACCACTCTCCTGGTGAAGAACTTCTTCCTCACATCTAATGTAAGTCCACTCTTCTCTAATAGCAGCTTTTGTTGCCAGGTGGAGAACATCAGAAGTGCAGCAGACAGGAGCACCGTAGAGATACAGGTCGTGCTACCTCTGTAAGCAGTGCAACACCTAAACTTTGCCAGTCCCTTCCTAACAGCAACTGTGAGAGGGTCTAGTGACGGGGCTTGTTCTCTAACTGTACACCTCATTGAGAAAGGCAAACAAAAAAAGAAAACATTGCAGATTTGTTCCTTAAATCACATTTCCTTTAACTTAAATTCTCAGTATGCCCTTTGAGGATTACTCAGCCGCCTTTTAACACAAAACTGACTTAACTCAGACACCAGAAATTCCTGGAACCAGCTACGCAGCCACGCAGTCAGACCTCTTAATGTAAACAGCGCTGTGAAAATGTCCATCGCTTTCCTTCAGCGAAACACTTTTTAACCTACAGTATCCAATCATTCTTTACGGTGCGTGATGTCAAAAACACTTACTGCACAAGCAGAGATCTGTGTTTCTTTTGCCACAGACAATAAATCTTTAGTGTCTTCTCTTGATACGCATCACTCCACTTGATCTCAGGAGACACTATACGTCTCTCTTTGCCTCTTCCAACAAGGTCACTTTCCAGTGATGAAACAACTTTTCCAGAAGGTATAGTGTTCAATAATTAATATCTACCGATAATAGCTTCCCAACGCAGTGCTTTAAAACTCTTCACAAACTTGCAGCATGAACAATGCTTAAAATAGATTTGAGTAGCACATCTGAAAGTATCAGCCTCAAGAACTTAAACCGCATATGACTACGCTTACCACTGATCGAAACAGATCTGCGTCCAGCCCTGCCACGGAGCACAGCCACAATGTTGGCAGTCACAGATATTAAGTCAGCAGCAGGGACAGTAGGCCAGAAAGTTGAGTTTAAACATGGAACCGCCTTACAAATCTGGTGTAACCAACAATTATTTCATGTAAAGCCCAGTTCGATTTGCTACTCCACAGACAAGCCCTTAAAGGACATTTTGCAGACCCTTCTGAAAACCATGAGATGTCTGTTTCAGGGACCCGAAGCGGGAGGCCAGTGCTGTAGCTGGGGCTGGGCTGTGCAGGCTGATCCCCACCTGGCATCACTCCACGCAGGCTTAGGGTGAACAGCCTGGAGGAGCTGAACTGGAGGAACACGTCAGGAAACGAAGGGCTCTCTTAAGTACTTCTGACCCAGACCACTCAAACCTTTAAAAATCAAAACATAGAATTTCATTGGCAGTTTGAGCCACGGCTTTATTATTTATGTAGCACAGTGAAACCAGCTTTCATTCGGCAAAAGTGCTATACTTGGCAGGAATTTAAAACGTAAAATGCTAGAAAGCACTGTTCAAGCTTGATGGCTTTGTGCTGTTTATTGACTTGGCCCTGACCAGGCACAGTGCTAAGCAGATGCCGTTGGCCTTGATACTCCCAGGGGCAGGTGCACAGAGACCAGCCCAAAACTTTCTGGGGAAGGCTGGATACAAAGGCGTGCCCTCGATTTGGAGGCAAAAAGGTAGGATAAATTAGATTTCAGTTTGGTAGGTCTGAGAACATTTAAATGCCTTTTCACCAAAAAGGCAAATGCTAGGAGCGGGACGGGCTTTTGAGGAAGTAACGTTTGAGATTGTTGTGCTCTGCTCGCTAAGGTTCGAGGCATCCAAAGCCACAACAGGCAGGTAGTGAGGTATTAAGAGTCACCTATATACACAAGTCCTTGATCAGCATTTGCAAGGCTAAACTTACTGAATTTGCTGTTTTCTCTAATTTTTTTCTGTCTGTTTCTCTTTAGCAGAGGGGGAAGTATGATAGCTAGCTTTGAAGTATCTGGCATGGCTAATTCATTACAGGGGCAGAGTCAGTAGCAAAAATACCATGAAGGAGCCGATACCGTGCCACTTTCTCTCCAGTTAGTACCTACATCCATGAGCAGTTTCTTCTACTCTGCCAGCTGCAAGACAGTGTAAACTGCTGCACTTGGAAAGCGGTGAGGTTTGAGAAACTCGATCTAGAACTGATAGAATTCGCAGCACTGTAGCTCCCATGGAAATGTAGTCCGTTATATTCTCCTGATCTTTCACACGCCTTTCTTTTCTTTCTGTTGTGTTATCAGAGGGGAAATCTTACTTAGTCGCCATCATAATCTTAATAAAATGCCCCATCACGTTCATTAGCCACCTATGATGTGTGACCATCTGCCTGGGGTACACCTCTGTCACGTCACCAAAGGGAACCAATGTCTGCTACTAACGATGGCAGACTGGTTGTCAGGCCTGGTCCTGAATAGCATTATGAAAATGACTGCACAAACAAAGCTCGTTCCCATCCGCTGCTGGGGACCCACACTGACTCTTAGTGGGCAGAAGCCTTTATCTATAGACGTTTTCATTTTATTATTGACATTAATGACCTGCCACTAGTTGTGGCTTGGATGCTCCAGCTTTAAGACAGCCACCAAGAGCTCCCCCATGGTGAGGGCAAGGGCAGCAGTCCGTGCTAGCCAAGGAACGGGCACAAGGCAGCCCAGGCCTGAGGACGTTCCCTAACAGCTGGTGTCTCTCCCTTGGGCAAGTAGCTGTACAAGACGGGATTTCTGTGTGATCCAGGGACATGATCCAGGGACACGATACAGTTCGTAATGCTGGGGTGTGCTTGGGTTTGCTGGGAAAAGCTTCCATAGAAATGAGTAACATTCTAAGGCTTTCCTGAAAACTTTCAGCCCTAAATAATCATCTGTCTTCTGGGATCATATTGTGTTTCCTGAAGTTACCTGTCCATCATTTTACTACCATTCCAAATTTTATCAGCTTTTATGTTGTACAGTAATGTAAAATAAAATACCATCCATCATCTTTGGCACAGAAAGATACAAAATCTGCTACTACCTGCTGTGCGCTTCCCACCTCCATTTACCCTCCCTGATCAGACAGTAATATTTTGCACCTAGCAAGGAAATCTGTATTTCAGACTAGTAAACAATTTCTGTGATCACAAATTCAAAGAAAATCTAATCCTTTTTAATTTAGCCAAACTGATGTAAATTGCAGGGCTGGCTTGGTAGACTTACGTAATAGAAGATGGAGCAACATGGTGAGAGAAAACTACAGGCAGAAACGTGTGTCAAAACTCAAGTAATCTTAGTCTCTGAATGAGGAGTCCCAAGCCTTACAGCAGAAGCAATGCGACGGCAGCTGAAGCGCCGTCCTCAGAGGGTTATGTTAAACACTCCGAGGGTATAGGTCAGTGAAGTTGTTACTTATCAAGTAGTCAGCTGGCCGCCAGAGCCTGCTGAAGGAGCCTGAGCTGAGCCCATTTACACTTGAGTGATGGATTTTCAATTAGCATTTGTCCACCACAGTTACCAGAAGTTGCAACTGGAAAGGAAGAGTCTTATGCATCCATATATACTTAGTGACACGAAGCAGCATTAATAACTCCATTACTCGTAATTGAATTAACTTTTTTTAAGACTGTGCTTAAATTACGTGAGGGCTATGACAAAAGCCATCAAAAAGCAGCACGTTCAATATTTAAATTAAATGTTAAGGCTGAGGGCGTGCCATTATGTCACACTGTTGAGGGACAAAACTCAAATGTATTGAGGCATTCTAATTTATGGATGGAACCTTAAAGTGTAATGGGCTTTGGCAACGTATGGCACAGTCACTTCCTTTAGTAGGTAGCAATTTCCCCTGTAGACAGAGCATTCAAACAGAGGGACTTCATAAAGATATTGCATCTGACTTGTTGAGAAAATATCATGGCTTATGAAAACTCAGTCACTTGAAAATGCTAATAGCCCAAGTGTTTAGGGTTGGTTTTCTTAATCCTTTAAGGATCTATAGTTTCTAATGGACCTAGACGTGCAGAAATTGCTTCCAGAACAAAAATAATTTTGAATTATGGGAATACAGTAAAAAGATCAGAAGCAATGAATAAAATTTTTAATCATTTCTCTCCCCACTGTCTGCCTCTGACATACAGCTGTCACATTCAGCAGCGTGTGTGCTGCAGTGTCCTTCCCAACTTCTAATCTTCTTGTTCACTCCTTGATTCCACAAGAGCTAAGCAATCAGTGTCAAGATAATGGAACACCTCCCTCACCCCGCCTTCTTTTTGATAATGTTGTATTAAAGATAATGAGAAAATTTGCATGCATGAAATGTTTAACATGTGCAACTGCTTTTAGGCTTTAGAGACTCTGGGTGGACATATCTGAGTGTACTCTGGACTCAATTAGCTACAATTTAGCACAAGTTTATAATGAACTCATCCTAAGTGAGTCCCCTGGGGTCTGGGCCACCTGCAGGTGACACTAACACCTTTGGGGTGACACAGAAATTCTCTCTTTCTAAAAATAGTCTTTTCGGGATGTTTTCACAAGCTCTTCTTGTTGGTTAGAGAACTGGAGCCCAGCGAAGGCCAAGGAAAAGCAGCCTATTTGTTTTCATCTCATTCTGTCACCAGGTTTCCCAAACAGTACTTCGGTAAAACCCTGCAGCAGCGTTTCTGGATGTATCCTGCAGTGGCACAGCTGCAGCTGCGGAGAGCTGCCTCTCTCTGTTCTGCCTGTCCAGCAGGAACTTAGTACAAGAAAAGGGAACAGCGGAGGCCCGAGCATTAACTCGGGTGACAGGCGGGCAAAAGATAAAAATGGCCGTGTTTCTGCTTGCAGTCTGCGTGCGTCTGCACACGAAGATGTGTGCTGCACCTTCGTAAAGCATGACTTAAATCTGCCAGTCAAAGATTTCCATTGGACGGATAATCTAGATAAATGGCACGTATAATTGAAATGGATTAATATACCTATCAACGTAAATAGAGGTGTATGTGTGGAAATTTAACCTTGGTGCCAAGTGTTGTTTTCATTTTCATCACGTTTTGCCAAGGAGTGTGCCATGGCTCTTCATGCAAGTGCTTCTGCAGCTATTTGCTTGCATATATATGTATAAGAATTTCTGGGTGCAGAAATGTATGTATCTGTAAATTGTGTGAATGTAAATATAAGATCGGCCATATGTCCCAGAAGTCCCAAAAGAGCATCCGATGTTGATATGTAGACAGTGTGTTAAGGACCTTCCTAATTAATAACCTAGATTAAAACCTCTTGGCAATCAATTAAGATTAATGACAGAAGTCATTCTCTATCCCCCTACGCCCGCGTCTCAGGCTGTGAAAACCCTGGGTCCTGAAACTTTAATCCTGTTATCTGCTGCCTCCTTCATCTGAAAAGCCTACAGATTAACACAGCAGACATTATCGAATTTACAACCAGCCGCTCGGACAGCTGCCCTACTTTCAGCAGTTAATGGAAAAGGAACTAATCTGGTTAGGAGCACAGGACTAGTTGATCAATCTGGCCGCCCAGGACAGTTGAGGCTGTCACATCTCTTCTGGAGAGTAGCGACCAAATGAGCCTGTCGGCTTTCCTCGGGGCTGCTTCATGAAGGTAGCTGGTCTCTGTGTAAACTGGACTAGGGAGGTGCTCGGCATTACCATGAGCTGCTGGGCCAGGCTCGGGGCTGTGTTTTGCGACTGGGTTTGGTTCCGTGCATTCTGCCCTCTCTTCAGCGGCAGCCAGGTCGCGATTACGTTAACTGGTTCTACTGTCATCCTCTCCATAAAATGATGTTTTGAGGAAGTGAGAAAGCAAATTTGTGTTTTCCCTTTTGAATCGTGCCCAATGAAACAAAGAGTAACAAACAAAAACTGCACTGCCAAATGAAATGTTTGCTTTTTAGTACAGCTTGGAGGCAGGGGAAGAACTGTAATGCTCTTTAGGGTGGCAGAGAAGGTATTTGACAACTGTAGCAAATTCATACTCCACCTAGAAAAGATTGACTTTCCCTTTCTTAAAAGGCATCATCCCCATGCTGCCAGCACAGCTACAGTACCAAGATGCCCAGTGTGGTGTGTCTGTTGCGTTTTAGGAGGCCTGAAGCGCTCATCTTTCAGTCAGCTCTTTGTGAACTAATGTGGGACCGCAAGAATTCTGGCTGCACACGCCAGTGGCAGCTCAGCCTTTTAATGCGCTATTTTAATGCTCTGTTAACGTGTCTGATGGCTTCACAAGAAGCGCAGAGGTGCGTCCGTCGGGACATCCCCCGCCACTCAGCCCGCTGCCACTCGCCCGCCCTGCGCACAGGCTCCGTCGGAGCCGCGCTCTCCGTGCCGCTCTGTGAGAGTAGTGGTCAAATTGGTTAAAATGTCATCACCTTAGAGCTGACATAGATTTATTTCTTTCTGTGATTTCATTCATATAAGTGTTGGTTTTCTCACTAATGAAGAAGGCTGAAGGCTCATTTTAAAAAACAGCACTCATCTGTACGAAGGCAGGGAGTGCCAAAAGTGACTGCCTGCGTAGGTGGGAGAATATCCTCGTTTCTCCTAACACCAGAACAACATCGCCTTTCAATAAAGACAATGACTGCTGCTTTCAGTGACTGACAGCTAGCAAACCCAGCTGTTAAGATGACCACTCTGGCTGGGATGGGCACCCAAGGGGTACCGTCCTAGATGGCAGCCTGCCACCCAGTTTTAACAATGTGAACTCATTTCCAGTGAGCATCCTCTGCTATCTAAAGGTTTTAACTGCAGAGTATTCTTCTGAGTCTTCAGCACAAAAAAACCTCTCCTTAGTTCATAATTAAGCTTATCTCTTGGCTATCGCTTGCTTTAGTACAATGTAGATATGTTCACTAAGTAACATCAATTTAAACAGATGTTTGTGTTAAGTCTGCAGCTGTTATTATCAGAGAATCTTTAAAGCAGGTAAATAGGATTAAAATTAAAACCAGGTACAAAAGTCTGCCTTTTTATTAGGCTGTTTTGTAACATTAAAAAAGCTGAACCTATTCTGTAGCTCTGCAATAGAAATTCTTTTAGAACTAGCTGTAGTTTTGAGTCCCTTTTACCAGTCACACGCGTTTGCATCCTGACGGAGCAAAATCTTAAATACAAGTGGACTTAAAAGGCAGTTATGCTCATAAATGTGCACCGGATGAGTCTCAGCCACTATCGAGCTGCAAGGTTGTTCGCAAGAATTTGGAAAACCTTGCTGATGACCTTTAGGCGTGAACAATGACTTGGGAAACGTGGGGATTTAGAGAAAAGAACAAGCCCGTGCCAGGTTCTGTTCTCGCCCAGCGATGAACGCCCCGGAAGAGACGCTGCAGGCAGAGCCAGCGGTGGGCACTCCACCTTGGTGCCCCCATCGCGGCATGCGCGTTCCGCTCTGCACCCCGGCCCAGCATTGCACTGCGGACTGGCGGTGCCAGAACCTCAGTTAAAAGGCTCAGGCTGTTAGCTGGTTTATCAAAGTACCCCCGAACTACTGTGGTTCGTTCATCTTTGCCCCTTAAATAAAAGAAGGAAAGAAAGTATAAATAGGAGTATGAGCGCAGGGTAATACATCATTTATAAATGATCTTGTTAGTGCAGAAAACAAAACATGGCTTTGAAAACAAAACCTCCTGCTGTGGACTCCACTATGTTTGATGGGAGCCCTTCAAAAGAGTTCATGGGCTTAATGGAGGCTGTTTATGTGGGGACTTCGATCTGTACCTGCTGTCCCCTGTCACTCCCTGGAAACTTGGCAGCAGATGTTGCAGCGTTAAGTTGTCTCTGAAGTGGCTCTCTGTCCTCATCTCCCCACCACAACAGAGTCAAACTATATTAGATCTCTTTATTTGTGCCCGAGGCATGTTTGGGAGCGCAGCTGTGTCCACCCCCACTCCACCTTTAGTGTTTCAGCCCCCAGGCGGCAAATGTGAGACCAAAACTGTTCTGCCACTCTCGACTACATCTGCTGACAATCCTGCAGCCTCGCTGCAGGCTGCAGAGGACCTGGGCCTCACTCTAAACAGATGTCGGCGACAACCTGCTAGCTCACACCTGTACAAGCTTCCCTAACCTCACGGATTGCGAGCTGAAAAATTTATGACTCGGAGGACTTCCATCCACAATCAAAGCTTCTCGGCTCAACTGCACGCAGGTCTCAAACTGGGCCACCCTCGGCATGATCTGGCAACGCGGCAGAGGTAGGAGAGGAGAGGGAAGGAAGAAAAAGCTTGTGCTTTGATACTTCATGCCTAAACTTCAATTACTTGATCAAGGGCTTGAATTCAGTAGTGAATTCTTCTACCAATGGGAGCTACCAAGTTCTTAAATGGTAAAAGAAGAGAAAACCAAGCAACTGTGTGGCTGCTGTTCACCGTAGCACCGCTTCCAAAGCAAGTGCATCTGTGTGTCTCACTACGTGCACATGGCTGCTCCCCAAGTGCTGACCTAAACCCATCTCAGGTGCAGCACGGGATCTCGGCCTAGCAAGTTAGAAACAAGCACAAAGATGTCATTTTTTTCCGCACAGTGTAACGCTGTGCCAGAGAAACTGCACTCCTGCAGTGTCACGGGCCACACCTTCAGGACCACTGGTTTAGATGTTAGTCTTTGGTGAAAACTCTACTCCCTTTTTTCCAGCGGGGATACTGAAGATGAGCGAGCTCTCTTCTGTTTTTTGTAAACCATGATGTTGGTCAGTGTCTTCCTGTCGAGCCCCGAGAAGGAGGATGCCTGACATCACAGTGGCTTGGCAAAGCCACTCTGGCAGGCATTTTTTGCAGTAATGACCTGTCTTCACGGTCAGAAATCCTCAAAACAGGGACAGACTGACAAATTTTTTAGCCTGTTCAGGCACTATTTCTTCCCCATTCCAATTTGCATGAATTTCCCTGTTAAACTGTACTGTACTGTGCATTTTGTGTGTAATTTGTTGTTATTTCTGCTACGTGCATCAATCACGCAAACAGTAAATAACTTGCTGACTAACAACTGGAATAACTAGTATTTGACTGTGCTCCCTATTTCCAGCATTGCACTTTGCCATTCTGCTTCTTCCAACACTTAGCATTTTCTGACGTAAATCTCGCCTTTTCTTCCTTTACAGCAGTACCAGACTTCATCCCAGGACGATATCAGATCACCCGCTACCTCTCATCCTTTCACAGGTAACTGCCTCCCTTCAGCCCCTCTAATTCCGTGTCATCTTTACGATGTACGCTGCACCCAGTGTTCTCGCACACAACTGCTTTGTGGTGCGAGAGAATCTGATCTGTCTCTGCCACTGAGGCCCATCTCATTCAGAGGAAATCATTTGCTCCTGTGTCTTCTGATGTGCAACAGACAAGAAGCTGAATGGTGCCCCAGTGGATTTGAAATACCTTGATGATAAATCAGTTCCTGAAATAAATGCTAACGTTTCAACTAACACTTTCTTGCCCAATCTAGCTTCCCTGCAGAAGGTTCAGGCAGCACCTCTACAGCCCAGCCACAGCAGTCTATTTCATGGGTCGTGAGTGTACTAGAGGAAAGGACTGTCTGAGAAAAGTTTCCTCACCTCCTTCTTCTGTGAAAGTTGCCCTTGGCATGGAATTGCAAAGCAATGTGAAGCAACTTAAATGAAAGTTACTGGCAATCGCTTCAGTTTGATGTGGTTTTAGTATAGAGACAGCCATACTCTGCTCTTACGATCAGCTGGTTTTTAGGAAAGATTGGGGGTTTTGTTAGAGAAAGTTTACACCAAAGGAAGTGGCGCTGTGTTCTTGTTTTCCAGCTGACTGCACACAAAATACAGAACCCTCCACTCTGCTTTCAGGAGATCTGTGTTTCTGCAGCATTTCTGGGCTGGTGTGATGCATCTTTCAATGTCCTCTGTTTGCCCAAGGCACTGTTTTTCCTGTGTGCCATTCTTCTGGCTGCAGTGCTTTCTTTAATTAAGGTCACAGAATTACCAGTGTTCAGCAGCTGCGAAAGCTTGGCTGTAACATGCCCCTCTTTTGCCCACCGCCGCAGATACACGCGCACGCACAAACCTCATCTCCTTGCTGTGGTCGCATCAAAGAGACTCTGTCGTACTGTCTTCTTAGCAGTGCCCACAGTGCATCGAGTCGACCCTGCGGCAGCAGAGAACGGGACTTTCAGTACAATGAAATCAGTCAACGGAGAGCACGCCACCCCTGCCAAGTTACTGCCCGAGGAGATTCACAGAGGTTTACTGGCAGAACTGAGCAACGGCTCCTCACAGCTGGATGAGCAAAGTACAGACTTGGGCAGTGCCACCCACCCCACAGAGCTGCTCCTGCTCTTCCCCATCGGTGAACGCCGAGTGCCGCACTCGCCTCCACTGGGAGCAGAGCGGCTGGGGCCTGAGCCACGTTTACTTCTGAGTAACCTTTGAGTAGTGCGTTCATTTGCCAGTGTTTTGGGCTGAATTGCTACATGTCTGTGTGGGACTTGTGCCACATAAATGTATTTGTTTTTACAGCATGTATACAGCCAGTTCGTCATTCTCGGTATGGCTGGGACCTGCTCGGCACGTGGCGTGTGGCTGACGGGCGCTGTGTGATCAGTCCCGCAGGCAGCGGCCGCACCAGCTTCACTGCAAGTGCTCAGGCTGACCATGCACACGTGCAGTAGCAGCTCTGGTGCTTGTTGGAACCATCCTGCTCCACGTGGACGGGCTGCGCAGTTGCTACTTGTGGGCAACACATCTTCAGGGCTTTCTGGCGGTCAGAGAGGACTTCGGAAAAGTCGTGAAGACTGAAAATATGTAGCTGTACTCCCAGCTACAACTGTGTATTCTCTGCAAGGGATTTATGGACCCCTCTTCAGCTTTTAAGAGGAGATTGTTACAGGTTTGCAAGTCAGTTAGGGCTGTTCGTTATGTTTCACTTGTTTGTCAGACTTTTTGCACAATGTTTTACACAGGTTTTGCTTTTCTTGGTAATGAGTATGTAACAGCTACAAACTGTGTAGATTTGGGCTTACTTAGATACACATGGAGACAGACCAAATACCCATGCAGCCACACTGGATTTCAGTACTGTTACTCTGCGATAGGTCCCTTTTTTGAGGGAGGGTATCAGAATGTGGCAGCAATTAGGAAGTACTGCATTTAGAGCTACGGACTGCTCCTGCTGTTGATCTGAGGTTCACTTTGAGAATAGTACATTGCACTTGAATGGCAGTACTTGAAAAATAACGCACGAGCCTGGAAAGGCAGACAAAAATCCAGCCGTTAGTACAAGTTTGTGCTGTACCAAAGATTACCTTAATTGGTGTATACCACTTCTCCTGAATGGCTGGTGAGGTAGGCTTTGGTTTAGGTGGTTTAGGATGAAGAGGTTCTTCTGTTTCTTCTGGGAGTTTCACCACAGCATTTTTTGCTTTTTCTAATCTAGCCCCTTCTTCAGTGGATCCTTTATCACCCCAGCGAACCTAAATGAAGCCAGAGTTCAGATGTCAGTGCACTGTGTGCAAAGGACAGGGAAAAATGTTGCAAAGACCTGATACACATAAACCCATGTAAAGTCTGGCATTACATCTTGGTTGTTGAGGCACAAAACTTTTACTGGGAAATGGCTAACCATTACTGTAGGACTCCACCAACGTACTTGTTTTTTTCAGGGACGTCCTAACTGGAGATGCCAGGCTTGAGAAGAAAGCAAGTAAGAAAAATGAGAGAAGACTGACCTCCCACCCCGAGGGAGAGAATTAGGAGCATCACTGCACACTGCCTGGTAGGTTTATGTTAGGTCTGTCTCACTACCTGGCAGCTCAGGCACGTGGAAAGTAGGCAGAAAAACAGTGGGATGCAACAACTCTCCTGCTGCAAAAGGGCACAGCATCTTTTTGCTCACCGGGGAGACAACATGCCCCTGGTCTTCCCTCTGCTACCTGGAGGGAGGGAGAAGACTTCCCAGGTCATACTAGGGACACTCTGTAATGTACCAGGATAACTATGCCAGAGGATGGGAGCCCAACTTCTTCATCCTCCTCAGCACCACATGCAGAATATGCTGATATAGGAAGCCAGAGTCTGTGCCCCTTCAGAAAAATTAAATACCTTGGAGGAAGGTCTTTCTGCTCTGTCACCACCACCAAGTGTTTTTTACCCCTGTAACCTCCTTGTAGGGAACGAGAGCAGCAAAGTACGACAAAGCCTAGTTTGGTCCGTTATAGTGACGGTCACCTTGGTGAAATACAGACCATCCTTTCTTGCAGAGGGGATTGTTGAGAACCTCTCCATTAGTTTGAACTTCACTGTTTGGCTTGCTTAGTGCTTTCTTTTTCTCACTGGGGAATCCTCTCGCTGCAGTGTTAGAATGGGCTTTCATGTGCAAGTAGGCCCTGCTGAGTCATTAATATGCATCTGTATCTTTCACTGTGATCAGTGGTACTTTTATGGTGTTTTTTATGAGGTTGTTAAAATGTATTTTAAACACTGTTAAAACCATTTAGAGATACATGGTGGATTCCTTACTGATAAAATGACCTTTTCCTTCAGATTAAAGCAACTTCACCCCCAAGAAACCAGAATTTGTGGAGTCTGACGGCACAACTTTGACATAAAATCTTAGTGCCTGTAATGGGTGGGGTCTCGAAATGACATCGTAAAACTTTGAAGCAATGCCAAAAAAGAGGAAGAGTGAACAGCTCTGGCTGAATCATCCCAGACTGTCTCAGAGGGGTGAAACTAGCAGAGATGGCAGGAGTCAATGTGTAACTGTGTAGGACGGGAGTGGTAAGCAGAAGTTTCCTGGTTCATTCTCTCCTTTTCTCTATGCAAGGAAGCTGCCAGAAGAATCAAGCTGCCAACAAAATGGCAGAAGCAAACCGCACAGAGAAGCAATAAAAGACAGACAACTGCATTACCACATGAACTGAAAATGGGGAAGAAATGTAATGACTAGTCCGGCGAGATTTTAATTTTCCACAGCACAGAAACCACATCTAACTGTCAGGTAAGGAATAACCTCCCTTTGACCCCCTCACCTTCATCATCTCATCAGACTGTTGTTTTCTCTCCCATTTCCTCGCTTGCTCTGCACCGATTGACCAAACGAGCAATGTGCTCTCTTGAGCCAGTGAAAGTCATGAGGTCAGGTACTGCTCTGTCCAAAGAGCTGGGGGTGGGCTGCGGAGCCAGCGTGTCCCTCACCCCGCCGTTGCAGGTAGGACGGGACAGAGGGAAAGCTCTGTGTTCAAATGCCGAGGTGTTTACGATACAGCGCCCAACCCCAGAGTGTGTTAGTACTCTCAGGTCCTGGAGAAGGACGGAGACAAAGCTCCCCAGAACGAGGTGCCTTTCAAGAGCCCATGATTGTGCTGTCAGCAATTTCAGATGGTTTCCATCTTTAGCCCTCAGTCCTGCGCAGAAATTCGTAGCACAGATGACAAAGTGTTCTAACCTAATCATTACTCTATACGCCCTTCCTCGAAGGGGAAATGCGCTACTTTTGCATTGTGATGAACAGGCCTTTCTTTGTGGTACTGATGTTACTTGTGTTGATGAGGTTATCTGTCGGGTTTCTGTTTCATTACACAAGATCTCATTTACAAACTGTAATGATTAAACCCTGGAACCCCTCCTGGAACTCCTCCTGGAGGCTCATGATGGCTCCCATTAGAAATCCAGGCTTGTAAATCTTTAATTTGGAAAGCATTTTCTAGTTTGTCTCTGAAAAGCACTGCACAAAATGTTTTCTTTTTCCAAAATCTGAAGCTCTTGTAAATTAGCAATTCTGAACTGCTGAAGGAGAAGTGTATAAGCAACGAAGCTTTAAACTTGCATGTTCTTCTGCTGTGCTTAAATGGAATATGAGCAAACCTGAAATTCTGAGGCCAATACCTTTAAAGTTTTATCAGGACACATCAGTATGGCCTGGGTGGGTATTTCAGACAGACAATTCCATCGATTGAAGTTAAAAACAGCAGAAAGCTGCTTTACAAATTCCATAAAGGCTGACTTGACTATAAAATCTGACATAAGGACGTGCCCATAAGGATGCACATTTTTCATTCTGTTTTAATTAACATGATGCTATCGTGTCTCTTCAAAGACAGGCACTGTTGTTGCTGTGAGTTCCTTTGGGATCAAGTCTCTCCTTAGCATCACCATTGTCAGCGCATTTGGCCGGCCTGCAGTTGGGGGACTTATGTTTCAATGGAATTTCTTCCAAAACACTCAGAAAAGGCTCTCACTCTCTCCTTCTCATTAGCTTGATGGAAAGAGCATGTCTTCAGGCAGCTATTTAAAGTTCCAGTCAAATGGAACTACTGAAAGCCGTTCTTTCATAGGCAAGGTCAAAATTGTTCAATACAGTAAAAAATTTTACAAGGCTGACGTCACTGGGAAATAAGTAGACATTATGCCCTTGTATTTTCAGCACACTTTAAAAGCCTTTGTTTACACCATTTGCAGCCTCTGAGAGTTTGTGCTTTAGTGAATTGGCATCTCTGTGTTGTACAAACCTCCATCCTTTTAATTCCTCCAACTCCTCGTCCACCGTAGTAGGAAGCATCCACTGTGGGCCATTTCTTGGTAGGCAAGGGCTCCTGTTCTTCTTCCTGTCAAGAAATTGAAATAGCATTTACTTCAAAAAGATACTTCCCCCCATCCCCAAGTGTCTTTTTATTGTATATCACTGGAGTTCACAGAGCATAAGTTTTCCCACTTTGGGTATGAAAGATCAGGTATTTAGGATCCCCAAGTGTTTACCAGTTTCCAAACAAAATCTGGTCATGTTTAGAAATAGTTTTAATGCTTTGCATTGGTGGTGACCAAAAGGAAGTCCAAATGGGGAGTATAGCTGTGTGTTCTACTGACAATCATTTGTTTGCCTCAACCTAAAAATGCTAAAAATAAGAAAACACAAAGAAAAGGACTTGCAGTGGCAGCTTCTACAGAAAATGTTACATCTTCAAAGAGCCAGATCACCAACACTACTCGTTTGGGTTCAGCAGACAATGTTGAGCAGATCCACCGATGAAGGTTACGCAGCCGATCGCGGTTTCTAAGCCAGCCTTTGTCAAGCCCACTCTTGGCTGCCTCAGCTCACTGAAGTGTGCCTCACCACGGACGCAGCTGTGCCACTGCGCTGGACAACGCGCAAGCAATGGGCTAAATCGAGAGCAGGGGGGCAAAACCACTGAAGATGCCAGAAGGTCCTCTATTGCACTGTTGCCCATAAGAGGAAGAGGAATCCCCTTACAAGGGTTCTTCAGTGTCTGGAATGCCAAATCTGTTGAAAATGCTGTTGAATCTGTTGAAAATATGTGGATCTTTAGACTGTTACTACAAGAGCTGCTGAGTCTTTCTGCTTTTGCTGCAGAATGGGAAAAATAACGTTCAATTATCATGGGACTAAGCCCCTCAATATTTCTGTGGATTTGGTCTTAATTCATGCAACACTGACTGAGACAGACCAGAGATTTGGACTTAGGCCATCCCCCGCTCAGCTTAAGGCTTCCCACGGGGCAGTTCTTTCTTCTTCAGCAGCTAGGACAAAGAGCTGGATTCGCAGAACACAGGCAAGCACAAAGGAGTAGCATTGTGTAACCAGTGTGATGAGCATAGCACCATTGTACCGTACCTCTTTTGGAGCTGGTGGAGGTGGAGGAGGATCTTTGATGACCTGAAAGAGCCAAGCATATAAAAGCATAAGGAATTGCACTGGCAGCATCCAAAAGCAAACAGAAAATTTTAAAGAGTGAACTGTTTCCATCTGAGCCCCCCACATCTGCTTGAAAACTGGCAACCGCTGCTGCCAAGTCCCTTGGGTATCGATTATCAAGGCCTTCTGGAAATTAACACCATCCGTCTAATAGAAAATAACATCAATTGACTGGCAGACACTCTCTGGGCAGACGTGTGTGCCACTTCGCTTCCTGACCGGATGAGACTCAGTCATTCTAAGTAATAGCCAGTGATGAAACCCTATGGAGTTAATTAGCAAGCCTGGGAGGAAAAGCATCCCAAGGTCTGTGTGAGGTCTTGCATAATCTTGCGCCAAGATGCCTGCTTCCTTGTGCCATGCTGCTGGATAATTTCTGGCCCAGTGACAAGCATGAATGCCTTCTGGTAGCTCAGGCTTCACCTCTAGACGTCCAGATCATTTCCACACATCTCACATTTCAGATCTAATAATTGAAGTATGTAGCTCCTTGACTGTTCAGGGTGGAGTGCCTGCAAGTGGCAGTTACATTCACAGGGCTTCTTAGCCTGTTTCTGGATGAGGCCCACTCTTAGAATCATTTACTTACACCTATAGTTAAACCTCTGCTTGCAGTGTCTTCCTGTTCCCTTTCTCATGTACGTATAGTCCATCTGAGTACTGACAGGAATCCACTGAACAGCAACAGGGAGAGGAGGGGGAAGGCAGTGACCCTCTCAAGTGATTAAGATGAAAACAGAATGTGCAGCTGTCCTTCCACAAGAAAAGCAGGCTTGTGTTTGAACAATACCCCATGAATATAAAGAAGTCTCTTTCTGCTATGCCTTAGTATTATACAAACATAGCCAAGCTACCCATGATGACAGACACCCTCATCTCCTAATACTGCATTAAGTACCTGAGTTGAAATACATTGTATTTTCTTGACTCTCTGCTATTAACTACAGTACTTTCATTTACTCTACCACTGCCTATAAATAATGTCACTGCACAGATGCGTAGCATCATACATAAAAGAAATGTATTTTCCTTGACCAATAGTCAAGAGTTCTCCTTGTTGCTGTATGTTCCAGGTCACAGTGCCAGCAAGATAGTTACTGCCTAAACAAGCCCTGGACGCTTTGTACTGGATGAAGGATTTCTATCGAGTAAGAGAAGTAAGTTCTCACACCCTCGGAAACATTTTTCCACAGCACTTCAGATTTAAGATACTGTATTATTCGTCAAGCAACTTTTGAGTGTATTGGAAAGTAAACTGTGGGTTTTAACCAGACATCCCTTTGCTGATATGATGTAGCAAAAACATGCCAGAAATTACTTTTCTTTACATATTTCCGAGTGCTTTTTCTTCCCACCCATCAGGTACTTTCAGAAACCAGTTACTTACTGAACAAAACATTTCCAAGGGCCAGACTGGAATTACTGCCCTAACTTTACAAGAAACAACAACGCAGGGATCATGGGACAGATTCTGAGGTACTTGGATGCTGAGCAAGATTTTCCAAAGCGTGGAGATACCTCAGTTACAATCCGGGAAACGGTAAACCAGTACTTCCAGTATGCTAAGGGTCACCTTATCGTATTTAATAATTCCCATGCTTCTTTCCCTTTTGCCCGTCTCTGAAGATTATCTCCAAAAAACGTATTCTCTGCCACAACTGCAAGCTGTACGGGGGGAAAGCCTAGCTAGGTTGTGGGTTTATATCAGTACGTACTAAATAGCATTATCACTCCACTTGTGATAGTTCTACAGTCCTTAAGTCTCGCAGTCTCTCCCGAGCAAAGATCACGCTGCACAGTAAACATCTTTGTGGTGCTTGCTCAGGTTTGCTTGGGCACAACACCTATGGATATTTATAGAATCAATTTCCACCCCAGTGAATTAAGAAAAACTCCACTCGTCCAGCCTTACTGGGCTTTCATAAGTCAAGAGTGAATGGCGTCTTGCATTTGACTCACTGAGCAGAGGATCTAATCCCAGGCCAGATTCTAAACTCCCTGAAGTTTTAGGGTAAATTTGATTTGAAGCTAACCAATACATTAATTAGCTGCTATTTCTAATAGCTTCGAAACATGAGACTTGTTTTAAATGTGACGGTGGTGTGAGAAAATAATCTGCTTTGAGTAGCAGATACTCACCCTGCTGACAGAAGTGGAATGTAAATGCCTGCATCCTTATGTTTCCACAGGCTCCTCACACACTCTCTCACACACGCACGCACACACAGATTATTTTCAGTCTTGTGTGATCTTTCAGCTGAAATTGGTAGAAACCATTTTTAAAAAGAGAAATCTGAGGAACCTGTGCAGCTTTGGCAGAAAACGATGCAAATGTAGCCTGAAGCTGCACATACCGAAACCGTAATATTGCACATGACCCCGAGACCTGAACCGGACTCTGACTGCTTAAGTAACGCTGCTGTCTTATTAAGCCCATGTAGAGGTGGATTACTTCCTAATGTTGTTTTGTTTACCACCAGGCAAGGCTGCATCTCATTTATTCAGCTGCAAAGAATGAAGACTTGAGTTTGGAGGACAGCCGATTTCTTAAAAAAAAAAGGAAAAAAGTTAGTTGCTTCAGGCAACAGTCCCTTTGATCTGCTCATTAACACTTTTCAAATGTTCGCGTGATGTGGGCATTAGGAAATGTCAGCACCAGAGCCTGAAGCCAGCTTGATGCGATCATATGTTCTGATATTGAGGGAAGAGTGAAAGAACTGTCAACAGTGAACTGCCTTTAGAAGAAAGGGGGTGGGAGAAGGAACCAGGAGAAGGAGTCCCCCTACCCCAACCTGTACGTGTACATGGATCTCCTAGCATGGAATGCTGTCAAGACCGAGTCCTAGCAGGGACGGAGAGACGTGCCAGAACCACCTGCAGCTGAGCACACTGCCTGCGGGCAGGAGGGATGACACGCTCGTGCAGCTCCGGACGCTCAGCCTGTTCTGTCCGCAGCACCCTTTCTGAAGCACGGGATGCTTTCACGGTTTGAGGGCCGCTGCTTTCTTCCTTGCTGCTGTTCTCTGTCCTACAAAACCAGATGCTCCAGTCTGCCTGAGAAATGGACTTAGAGGAAGGGAAGAGGAGGTCCTGCCCATCCCCGCAGTGTCTCTCGTCAAGGATGCTGGCACCAAAGCCCAGAACTACATAGCCAGAAATGGCAACAAGATGTGAGAACCTCATGTGCGGGAGAGAGGGGAACAGTGGAGGCCTAGTACAATGAGCTGAGGAAACGGACAGCAAAAGAAAAAGAAAGAGTCAGCATTTGGTAATAGGTTTAGTGCAACAGTTCGTGGCTTTGGAACTTAGGATTGTTGTAGCAAGGAGTCCTAAGATTATCTTTCCTTTTTAAAGCAACACTCATCACATCCTTCCCAGGTAACTTTTCTCAGCGTCTCCTGTCAGCTCTGTACAGACGTACTGGATACAGAATGGAGTACGGTGACAGCCTGCAAGCGATCTCCGCTTCCCGGGTCCTCACAGCTATTGTTGAACTGGATGAATAATAAACTTCAGCAATTTAAAAACCCCAACATGTGGGGAGATGGAAGGAGAGTCAGTGAAGCAGCCTTACTGACTGCTGCTGGATGGATAAAGATGCACTCAAATGAAAAGAGACACAATGTGTGCAAGGGATTATTAAGACTGTAACGGATTTCCAACTGGAGAGCCCGTAATGCACTAAAAATACCAATTTTAGTGGTAGTACTTTTCAAATGGTCCTTGATTTCAGGATAACATCTGCATGCCGTTATGGCCAACAACTTTCAAATAATAGAGAAAAGGCTTTTATCAAAGATTTCACACAAGTCTGACACGTGCCCACTCAGTAGAAAGCCAGTGAGCAGCACCACAGCATGGTGATGCTGATGTGATGTTGGTGCATGTGCGTGCAGGCCTCGGAAAGCCAGCAGCGTTGCTAAGCGTGCAGCCCACAGTGCTGCAGCTGGTCTCTTCCATTTATTCCCTATCGCTAACAAAATAAAAATCCCTCCGAAGATGGCTTATGGTGCTCGTAGCTCTCCTGGTACTTAAGCTGCTTCCTAAGGTATCTCTTTTCCAAGATGGTATGAGTATGGAGTCGCACATCCAGTGGCTTTTTTCTAAGAGTGTGTACTCACCACTTTGCAGCAGAGGGGCCAGAACCACCAGAGCAGACCGAGTGCCACCAGCAGTAAGAGCACGAGGACAGCAATAAGCGCTGGTACTCCGCTGGACTGCAAAGGAAGCACAGAAAGTGTCAGTGGATGTTGCAAATAACTGCTGCTGCCTCATTTTCCCACTCACCCCAACACAGCTTCCTACCGACTGATACAAATCCCAAGCAAATTGTTCCTGCTCGTCAGATCCTACACTTGCCAACGGAGAAACTCCTCACAAAGGATCGGGAAGAAGCTCTCAGCCAAATTCATACGGGCACAAGTCCAGCGACACCCTGCATGGTAGGTCTCCTTGGTACCACGAGGAAGGTAAGCTAGGATGCTTCGACAGGAGCCTCATGTCACAATGACTGTGGTGTATCAGCACCAAAAGGAGGGCAGAGGTGCTAGGATGCTATTCCTGTTTCTCATTCCCTCTATAATCTGGAGCTTGCAAGTCTCTGGTACTCTAGGGGACTGAACACAGCAGGACTGATGGACGTGTTAAAAATGACTAAACTTTGAAAACTAACTTTTTCTGCCTGTCAACCTGTGTTCACAGGCAACAGGCCCGACTTGCCCCAGGGCAAGCCAGGATTATTTCTGCTGAAGTCAGTGGATTTATTTTGATTTAAAACTGATACCATTAAAATAAAAATGTGGCCCAGCTTGAGGAAAAGCAAGGGTACACTGCCTGCCAGGAAAGGAGCTGTTAGACACACACAGGAAAAGTCTTCTCCTGAGTCTGTGTCTGAGAGGTACCCTCCTCCTCCCATGAGGAGACGGGTCTGGATGGATTGGTGGGTGGTTGGAATTTTAAGGAGTCTTTACTAACAGCACATAGATAATGCTTTTAGACTTGTCACCCATACGTCTGGAGCGTTCATGCTGTGCTGCCTATAATCCCTGTAGCAGGTAGTGCTGTTTGAACCCAAAGCCACCGTCCTAAGAAACTGTAAGAATGGGAGCGTTACTGCTCCCAGCAGTGCTGCTTTTCATGGACACCAGCAGCCCATCTCCCATCACCTCCGACACACATCCGGTAGATGCTTTTGTTCTTCCACGTGGTGGTCTGTGCTGCTCTGCTGGTGTAGAGCAACACTGGGAAAAATGCAACAGTGACTTCATGAAAATACAAGGTGCTCGGAGTTCAGCTGGGGAAACAGGAGAGGGACACCCAGGGAATCACTAAGGCTGGAGCAGAGCGAGAACTGTGCCCATGTGAGGATCCTGAGTTGTACTGGAGGTACAGCCCTGCAAACAGAAGGTGAAACAGAGCTCCCTTCCAAGTGCACGTAGGCGCAGCGAGGCATAGGTGTTCATGAGAAACAGCCCGGATGCGTGCCTAGGTGCCTAGATGCAATGTCATTTTTGTTGTTTTTCACTGCAGCCATGTGTTTGCTGGGGGAGGCTGTAAATTGTAACTCTTCACTACCAACTAGCCATCAGCTGCTCAGCTCTCAGAATTAGTGGAACAATTCCAGCAGTGACCCATTTCTTGCAGTTGCCCATCTGCTACTATGGAAACAGCAGTTCTCCTTGTATGGAGCGGTCTTTGCTGCAACATGTATGAAAGGAAAAAAAAAAAGAAACAAAGAAAAAGAAAGAAAGCATGATTTGAAGTACGATGGGTTTTCCTGTCAATGCACACGTGTACTCGTTCTGTTTCCTGCTAGTGAAAAGTTCTGACCACAGAGAAGCACCGCTGGAGCGGGGCCAAGGGGAGACAGCCTTCCCCAGCAATGTGGTATGATCTGCTGTGCATCAGCGCTTTGTGTTTACCCCTCTGTGCGGTCCTAGCAATCGTAAGGGGGCACGGGGACAGACTTAACATGTGCTGCTCTCTCTGAAAGGACCAAGTAAAGAGAAAAGCAGTCTGCTGCTAGTCTCCAGCATCCTCCGGTGACCATAGTCCTTATGTTACCACGCCGAGAGGCTGCTTCAGCATGCTTTGGTGTAAGATTGAAATGCTTCCCAACGATAAAAGGCCCTTAAACAGAGATATGTGATTTGGGTAGTGAGTGTTCAGCTCTCAGTTCATTCAGGCTTTCTTCCTGGAACTGAAGATCTGAACTGGCTCTGATTTCTGCAGTTACCCAAGTATTTAGTTTTTAAAGGAATGTAAGAAAAATTTCTTTTTTTTTTTTCTCTTTTAGGTTAATTACCTACCAGTGATAAAAATACTATTGGAAGAATATATGCTGATGAGCAGAAGGTACTGTTCTGTATGGTTCTGTGCCTGACAGGAAAGTCACACTTAAAATGAGGCGAATTTAAAGAAACACGGTATCCATGCGCAGCACGTTTTCAGAAGCTCCATCCCTGCAGTGTTCTTGTGTCAAACTGCAAAAATTGTAACTGTCCTGCCCATGTAATACAGAAGGAATCAGTAGAGAGCAGAAATGTGAGATGAGGAATTTTATAAATCAAATTTACAAAGTCACTGACTGCTTAAATATGTGCTTCAAATAGAAGCTGGTTTTAACTCTTGTCAGAAACATGGCAGGATGTTCACACACGTAGGCTTAACTCGGGTACTTCGTCCTGTGCTTTGACAGAGACTGTCCCCCCTAATGAACAGAGCTGAGAGCCTACACTGTTTATTCGAGCACAGACGGTGGGTATCCAAAGTCACACAGCATTAGCAGACTCCTGTAGGATTGTAACCACCTCCTGCTGCCAGGCTGGAGTCCCAAGGTTCTGCTGCCTCAGCTTCAGCCGGCTCCCACTGACCCTCCTCAGCAGAACTGGGATGGGATGGGACCCCACGTGACTGTGTCACACCTGGCTCTTAGGACACCATTATATTCATAGTGAGCAAGTCCCCGAGGCATAGAAGCTCCCCAATATTTTGAAAGCCACAGCTGCACACTGTGCTGAAGTAATTTGTTATAATACATGTAGCAAAATAAAATTCATTTGCTACAGGAAAACATATGTGCAGACGAGGAACAGACAGACACTGCTTGGATATCAGAGCGGTGCCAGCTGAGGTAGCCTGGGAGAGGAGGAGAATTCCAGAGCTTTCCCTCTACGTGTAGTTCTGCACATGATGCAAATCGGCAGCCCCTGTTTTTCAGCGAGTGAAGCAGAGGCAGCAGCAGTGCAAGGAGCAACCCTTAGAACAGAGCCTGGGCCGGACAGCAAAGGTAAATCTCTAAGCCTGCCTCCCATGAGGTGGCTTTCGTGTGCCATTAGAAGTCACGGAGGATACATACAGCAATAATTCACTTATGTGAAGTCCTGCAAAAAAAAGATCGTTATAAAATAAAGCTGTTTGCCAGCTTAATGGGATGAATTAAGAGAATTCTTTTATGTAACTTCAGAAATAAATCTTGTCTGTAACTTCACACACACAGTTCAGCAGGGAATTCAAAACAGCTTTTAGCCTTTGTTGTGTGTAGTGGTGTCATGAAAAATAGGTTCTAAACACGTCTCAGAAAGTGACTAAGAACGTTTATTTATATACACACCTACATATTAAGAAATCGTGTACCACCGAATTCTGTATTCTCTCTATCTGTCTGCACGGGTGTATTTTTTAGTTAGGTGGATTTGTGCATTCTAAATATCTTGCCATGCTCCGGGATTCTGCACTGAGCAGTCACGCAACAGTCAAACCTAAAGGGAAACTGGATTTCTGGATTTTACATGGAATGATGTTAGCCATTTACTTACACACTCCGAGGCGGTGATTGTCAATGAGCTGGACATGAAGGACTGCCCTTCACTCAAACTCACCAAAACTTCCAGAGTTCTGGAAAGAAAGAGAAGAAAGCCAATCAGCAGCCGTAAAACAGCTACTAAAAGCATGTACATGCTGCGGAGGACCCTGTATGCGCAGACTATTCAACAGGGAATTGTTCCAGGAGAGGAAAAGGGGAGTCGGGGCCTCCGAGCTGCACTTGGATGCCAGGAGTGGCTTCACAGAAATCACAAAACTAACATCATTATTTTGGGCTATCGCTTCCAGAAATCTCTGATGGCTTCTAAGTGATCAAGACATTCAGCAGCTACAGGGTTGGACCGTGTGGTTTCCATAAACCTCTTTCTGGTCACTGCAGACCGAGCTTTCTTTTCCTCAATTTATGCTGATTAAAATGAACAAGACAGTCTCCTGCCAGTACCATGCTGATTACTATTTGGAAGCAATTACCGTCTTCTCGATAGAGCGCTATTTGAGTAGAGAAGAGCCCTTCTCTAGCCCATGCAGCATAAATACTCCCAAGAGTTTTACATAAAATAAACGCAGGTTCAGCTGTAAAGATAACATTGTTTTGTCTGTTCCATAAGCATCGCTTTAGTCATACGCAGACATTATGGATAAAAATGTCGGATAATTATAATGGTCAAGACTTTCTATAAATAGTACATAAACACTGCATACAAATAGTATGTGGTTTACATTTTACAAATTAACCCTAGAAGAAAACAACACATGGTGAATGTTAAACATAAGAAGACTCTTCAGCTTCTCTGGCTTGGATTCCCAAGATTCAGACAGTTTATATTATGCATAGCTGCAATTAAATAAAAATATAGATATCCATGAACTAAAATGATTAATCATTTATACTGTTCCTATATGTCATGAATTTTTATTCTGGCACAAATGCTTTAGTCAATATGGAGTTCAAAGCTATTTTAACTAATTTGGCTAATTTCTTTTTCAGTTTTAGTAAAAATGAAGTGAGTTGCTTCCGCTAAACTCATTTTTAAATGATCTATGTTATGAATAATTGATCTGGCAGAAAGAGTAACTCTAATTTACTTCTAATTATTACTGGAGTAAGTGAATCTGAACAGTTATAAATAAAAAATTAATTAAATTCCCTTCCAACACACTCCATAAACTAAAGCAAAACTTTTGGTAGTGATGTTTTTTTTCAAATGTGATGCTTATTATTTTTTTTATTTTCAATGTTTTGTTTTGCCACTCCGTTAAGAAACGCTGTGCGAAATTTCAGCATGACGATTCTGCTTATGTTTGACTGTCCAAACAGCCCCGTTGACCTTACCGCGAGAGGATTTCACACTGGGCCTTTCCTCGACCAGAGCAAGGGCTTCAGTTACCCGCTGTGCTGTTGAAACACAACCAAAATCCTGAGCGGTGCCCCGCTCATTATATTGCTTGGTTCAAAGCCTGCTACATGCTAAGAACCCTTCCAATTGCCCTAAATCCAAACGCAGTATACCAGGTGATTCTGATTTTTAAATTAACATACCATGCTCTAAGAACCAACACCACTGTACACCTTCTGCATTGACTTCATTTCCGATCATATTTCAGGTGTGTCTGAACACACGGCAGGCTTTCCTCAGCACAGCGTGTCGGGATGTCCGTAACCTGCGCTCTTACGTCCTTGCCCAGATCCCAGAAAGGTGGTGTGCAGAGCGGTCAGGGTCACCAGCACACAGCTCTGGCACTTGAAGCTCGTTTTCTTAGCTGCAGGACACAGCCACACTCGGGGACAATAACTGTAAATAAACAGTTCCTCTCAGAGTGCATGAGGTGGTGGAAACAGTGGCACAAAAGTCTCAGTCCAGCCAGAAGGCCTAGGAAGAGCCTTGCTGCACAGCCATGGCTCCGCACGCCATCCTGGCCATACAGCAGGCCCCAGTAACACATGTCTATATGAGCACTGGGCCCACAGCTCACCAACGCCCACGGACTGGGACAAGAGCAGCTTTCGAGTCCCTGTGCCACCTTGTGACTGTCGAGCTTTGCATTCCTCAACCTTTATCTGTCAAGACAGTCTGACAAATATCCCAAGCAACAGGCTCACTGAACACATCAGCTATCAGCACAGATACAGTGCAGTAGGAACAACCAGCTTCCCTATCAGCTTCCATTCTGATACACAGCTGCAGGGATGAGCCATTTGAGATGTTCACAGGAGCTGATCATACTCGCTCAGTTCTAGGAGCCACAGAGTGAACTCATACAGATAATTATCTCATCTTCAAAAGGATGAACCTGTCAACACACAAAACCACTTCTTTCCTCAAATTGTCATGTCTGTAGGGTATAAGAAACGTGGTTTTCTTTAGCATCCACCTGTTTGATGGGCTGTGTGTACTTCTGATTCATAAAAGCACTACCCCTTTAAATGCGGAATTACAAAAAATAAGTGCCCCACTTCTTCCACTCACAAAGATCTGAGAGAAACACATGTACAGAAATGCATGTAGTGTTCTCTAGTAGCTGTCCGCATGTGTGAGGATTTTAGGTCAGCAATCTGCATAAACTGCAAATACTGTGAAAATAAAAACATTCTGCAATGATTCTATTTTTGGGGCACCTTCCTATCCATCACTGATGTTGGTTAGTATTTTGTGAGTGTCAGGTCCCTTCAATATCCCCCCTTTCTTCTGTAGGCTAGAGGAACACCCTTGAAAGGGTTACGAGATTGCAGGGACTTTTCATGACAGGCTTAGCTTAAGAGGTAAGGAGCAGCACGGATTTTGGTCAGCTGGTTCTAAGACCATGCCTTCCGTCTCCCTGGCGAGGTGATCTGAAACGCCTCAAAAATGTCTCCATGAGCACTAAATGCCTAGTTTTCTAAGTCTATATGGCCAGATCTCCCAGCAGTTATGTGTTTCAAATGACTACACTCATAGTATCTTAATTGCTTTCCAAAGACTCAAGGAAAATTGCCTCTCCTTCTGCTGAGGTATATAGATAGAGCGAGACAAGAGAAGGTGTGAGCACCCCAGCCAAGAACCAAAAGAAAGACCTTGGTGGTGTGAGGCCCATGACTGAACCCTTGCTGTGCTCAATTCACTCTGGATCTGGTCCACCCGAACAGCACAGCAACATATGCAAGGCCAAACCATCCCCAAAACAAAACCGACCTTTCGACACGCCCCTATTTTTGCAAGGATAGGTTAGATTGATACTTGGTTCATGCCAGCACAGAACACCACCAAGTGCTTAGCTCGCAAAAGGTGCTGCGGAACAGTCTCTCCCCAGGTCAACCCTGACTAAAACCCACGAAGAATCGGGAAGCGTCGATGTTGATGTAGCAACCCAGGAAAACATCCTCCACTGCCACACTAAAACCTCTCCTCTAAGGCGTCGCTCACCCTGTGTGGGCCAGGGAGGGCATTTCACCTCTGTGAGCGGGAAGGGAAGCAGACTCCGAGGGGAACAATCAGAGGTTCTAACGACCGAGGCCGAGCACGGATACCCGGGACGCTCTGCAGTTACACCCAAGAACGCAAGGAGCTGACCAGCTTCTCCGAGTCTAGTTTGAAAAACGCCGCTGCAGGAACAAGCCTCCAGGAAAAGGCAAGTGCAGCCCCTTCGCATCCTTCGTCAAAAATGCAGCATTGCCCAAATCCAGCATCTTTTTAAGCTTTTATCCATCATGCTCAGCCCTATCTTCTGACCACTTCTGACACAGCACTAGAGTAAAATGGAATCAGAATGATAGCAAACCTGAGCTAATTAGCATGTGTAATTACCATTCTGTGCAGATACAAACTCTGCTGCTTTTTATGTACCACAGGTCTAATGTGCAACTTTCCCATCGTCCAGACTTTAAAAGCTACTTCACTGTACTAGGAAAAACTGCAGGGTTTATTTACATTTCAGAGCCCTTGCTCCCTGGGGAAGGGATTTTCCTAGATTTTCTCTGTGAAGTATCACTTTCTGGATGGGAATCAACCCTGGAAAAGTTAAGTCTGAAAAAGGTTTTTAAAAAAGATGTTCTTATTTCTGACCAAAGTTAACCACAAGACTCTTGCAACTTTGAATTGCATCAGTCATGGCCCACTGGCCGTTCTAAGATATAATTTAGCAAAAAAGGTAACTTGAGAATGCCCAACAATTGCAATTCTTTTTTTCCTGTATGTCCACTGCTGTCTTACTGCTAGAGCAGAGGAATGTGGCCCACTGCCATATGTCACTACGGCTCTGGTCTTAAGAATTTCATACCCCATGAAATACAGCTGACATTTCAATCCACAGTAACCTATTTGCAAAGTATTCATTTGCTCCTTACTTTATGAGTATCCAATAAAAGACTGCCATTTTATGACCCATTAAAAAAGATGAAAAAATTAAATAAAATTGTGAAAGACATTTGCTGGAAGTAATAAATAATTTACCTCCAATTTTCACACACTGGAAATTAAACTGGCAACTGCTCAAAAAGTTACTAAAATGATGGTGACAAAGGTATTTTAGAATCAAGTGCCAGCATTAAAATAGCTAAAATGCTGTACATAGTAGGAAGGGAAAAAATGATCTATGTTATTTAAAAGGGTGCTTTCCCTTAAAAAAAAAAAAACGTTTTCATGAATATATAGATTTAGAGTTACTGCACAGTTAATACTGGTAAGCCAGTATTGAGGGGGTGTGTTTTTATTCTAAATACATCTATATGCACATATGCACCTGTGTGTTTGTGTATATACATGTATTCAGAACTCACACACTGCAAAATCAGTAGCAGTGGCGGGAGACGAGTTTGGTGGAACTACCACTTCAAGTGTCATTTTTTGCATGTCTGCCACGTTACCCCCATGTCATTGACCATCCCCTACACAACAGCCTGGCAGCACAGTCGGATGCCACCCTGACCGTGCTTTATTGTGATGGTCACCTGAAGGCTGAGGAAACCGGAACATGTTGTGAATGACAATGGCATGTTCAGGCTTTTACCACAGAGAAACTCACCCCATTGGCAGCTGGAGCAATACAAGGGTATTGGCATATGCAGGGAGACGTCATGCTCAGCTGTAGGACAGAGGGGAGAAGATGGCTGTAGGACTCTCGGCAGTAGACAATGGGAGTCTCAGTGAGGTCAGCGCTAGCCTCACTTTATGGACATAGGGGTTTCATTTGACCAACTTTTGTGTTTGAAATTGTTGGCCATTGTTAGCTAGGGATACAATTAGTACTTAACCACACAGTCGCACCAACCAAAGCACAGAGCAGCTCCTCCCCGGCTCTCGATTAACAAACACACCAGGACCACCACTGACTCTCTATCCAGGGTCACAGCCCTGCAGCAGGAGGAGGCCACACAAAGCCACGGAGGAAAGGATTTCAAGTCCGTGGTTTTGGTTTTGTCGCCCTTGCTTGATCAAGGTTGCAGCAAGTTCCCTTGGAGCAGGGTTACAACCCCGGCCTGCCAAATGTTCAGTGCCGTTCTACCGTGCCAAGGGTCAGCTACACCTGGGATGCATGAGCAACAATTCATGTGAGGCGACAGGAATTGTACTGGGGACAGTTAATAATCAGCAGTTAATGATAAATGCTCAGCGTTGTTTTCCTCCCACCAACCACACAGGCGTAAAAAGAACTATTTCTTTTCCCAAGGACAGTAAGAACAGCACACTGTGCAAAGCATTATGGTGTTCTGGGGTTTAGGTAAACAATTAGCACAGCCTCATCCCACTCATCCCTTCTTGGTGTAGCTTAGCACCAACATAAAGCCAAAGTTCATTCTCTTAGGAACCCTTCTTGTCAGCCGAGAACTGGCTCGCTTTTTCTGGCAAGAGGGCAATACACTGTCTACTCGTGTTTGGCGTTCCACAGGAAACGGCCAGAAATGCAGGGACAAGTCAAATATCTCACTGCTGGGAATGCCAGCGAAGTTGAAGGAGAGGGAAGCTGGCGATGAATTAGCGCGGAGCTCATAGAATCATGGGAACCTGCAGTAACAGGGTATGAAATGTCATTATTATGTTAAATTAGTCTATTAATTCAGCTCAGGATGCTATGTCCACTGCATAAGATTAAGCACTCCGTTCTGCTCATGCATGCTTTCTTAATGCTCTGGGAACACTCTCTGCCCTATTGAGGAATGCAAAGGACTGCATTAGCAATTACTACTGGTCTTAACATCAGATCCATATGTCTTAGGAGCCAGTTAGCCTATACAATTCATTGAGGATGTTTCCATCTGTGAATATTCCCATTATAATCTCATTGTGTCAAGCTAAATGTATTTCTAAAATATTTTGAGACGTTAATATTTATAACAGACATTAAGCCTCATCTGGCTGTATTTCTGGGTTCCCCCACCTGAGTTTATGCGTCTACCCTTTTTTTTTTCCTTTCTTTTTCTTTTGCGGGGTGGGGGGGTGGGGTAGTGTACCATGTAAGTGGTGGCTGGTAACCATAATACTTTTTTTTTTTATTAGTATTGGAACAAAATGGTTGCATAGAAAAAAATATTTAAAAAAAAAAAAAAAAGTTCAAGTGATGCTGCTGAAAATAAATGCCAAGTCTCTGTGACTTTGCAAGGAAGGGAATTAGTCCAGGTGGGAGAGGGTCTGATCACGTCAACTCTTTACCCCGTGCTACTGAGCGAGAACAGCTGTTTACATTGAAGGATAATGTTAGTATCAAGTCAGTGGGCCTAATTAGCCATGAGTACATTTATCATGTATTCCAGCCACCTGAGCACAGAGACTATCAATGAGAACACGAGATGAAAACAACCTGATTGAAGATTTCATCCACCCGTTTCTGAGCTGCTGTAGCTCAATGTGGCTGATGAGGGCGGCAGGAAGTTAAAAGGGGGGCGAGGTTCTCTTATTTCCTGCTTTTTTTTGGTGTGGACTGTCATGGCAGCCTCTGTGCTAGAGAGCACCTCAGCTATGGTGTGCTGGGCAGGTGGGACGGCTGAGGAAATGCAGACAGGCCAAAAGAATACGAGGGAGCAATCCAGTGGCTTCTTTTGCAAGAGCAGATCCCTTCTTCTTCTTCCCCGAGCACTTCTGAAGGCACAGCTTGGCAACTGGCTACTGAGAGGTAAGCGGGTTTATTGTGCTCCTACCTTTTCATAGTAATGGCTGTTATCTGGAATAGGGACTATCTTGGTCAATAGACACCAATTAACTCTAGGGGGATGAATTGAATCCTAATTTTAATGGCTCTGCTGTTCTCAGAACAAGGTGTTCTTGAAGCAATATGCAGTCACAATGTAGTTTATAGACTGAGCATGAGACACTGGAAATGAGTCCTTAAACCTGCACTTGAATAGCTGAACAAGTTGCTGAAGACTCAAGTGGCTAAGTACTCATCGCATGCACTGCCCCTTACATTATCAAGTAATACAGTTCTGTGGCTTGATTAATCTATTGCTTTAATTGTCACAGAGGTTACAATAAGGCTATTCAGTTAATAGTACCACAAAAAGAAAGGGACTCTAACTTCTTAGTTAAGAAGTGAACAACAAACCAGCACTTCGTCAAGTATTACCCTTTGTGAAATGCATCTGAAATATACACAAGTTCACCCTGCAGCTTGTATACAATTTCTCTTTTTAGGCAATTGTGTTTCCAAAAAGTTCTCCCTTTTTCAACCAAGGAGGAAAAAGTGACCAATTAAAAACAAAAAAAGCATTTCCAACCACAGACAAAAAAAGTAATGATCTCCTTCATATGGTTTTCAACTGCTTGCTTCACAGGAACAACTCGCAGTACTGAATTTGATGATGTTATGGGCTTGTCTGAAGTAACAGGTCATCTGTTATGTTTACCTGTGCTGGAAATCACACGGTTTTGTGTACTTAAGTGTTTGAATACAGCTTATGTGGGAGCTGTACCTGGTGTGACTTGTGGAAAGCATCCTTTAAATAAATGTTTAGACTTACTTTGTAGTAAGTTCAGAACTTCTTAGCTTATTTACTTTGTATTTTTATTCCATCTGGTGAAAGGAATGCAGAAAGACAAAGGCTAATTTTAACATGAAATTGTTGTTGAGTTGATAAATAACACAGCATTGAAAGGTTGCAGGGTAGGATGAGCACAGCAATGATTTCTGGTTCTGAAATCTGCTTGTTGTAGGCAGCGTGACTGTTGGATGGGAACAGTATACGAAAGGCATTACAGTGGCTGTGGTGGTCCGATGCCAACACGGAGCTGATATGATGTGAAAGTTGGTGCTGGTTGAGGGCTAAATAGTAGCTTATTGTGTACTTGGCTTGTTTTTAATGCTTGCAGTGTTAGAAGTAACAACTGTGTAATCTTAACAATAAGTTAATGACACTTTTTGTGTGGGAATGTAAATCTGCTTATCACTGGCGCCCAGCCTCCACTCGCACACATTTCCAAAGGCATTCATATGCCTCCTTTGAGAGAACTAATGGTACTGCATCAGTTTTTTTCTATTTAGATATTTATTTTATATTTGCTTGAAGAATTGGGCCAATGTTTTTGCAAGCACATTTAACTATACCATATGCCTACTTAAATCATCCCTATCAAACAAGTTGTAGGATGCTGCTCTGGTTCGTTCTGTTCTGTTTTCCCTTCCTTCACAATGTGTTTATGTATATTTATCCAATTTGTTCTGTTCCTCTTGCCAAATTGCAGGTTTGAGATCTCGACTATGCAGGGGCAGCTGTGCTATTGTTGATGCCTTACAAAACAAAGGTCACAGACTGAGCCCGTATCAGTAGAACTCATGACAGCTGCATGTTAGCCATTATGGTATAGGCACAGAGTGATCAGGGTTCACAGACCCACAGAAGTAGGAATAAATCATACCTCACCCTTTGGTAAGCAAGAACTCAAGTCTCATTTTTAAGGAACAATTTTTGTGCAAACTAGCCTCTTGCAAACTATCCTCTTCAGGTAATTTATTAACATAATTTCCCCCCTCTGTCTAGAAAAAAAAACCAACATCCTTTAAGCAGCCCACAGCAAAAAGCTAAAATCTGCAAAATAGAATGGCAGTGGAATTGTAAGGGATGATCTCTTCTGCCTGTAACTAAACTTCACTGTTCTCACTTCAGAGATTGATAAGAATTGCCAGCTGTTCTAGCCTAGGAAGCTACTGACCCCACAAAGTAGGATACCCCAAGATGACATTTCCTTCAAAAGAAGGTTATTTCCAAACCTAGCCCAGCATCTCCGAGTAATGAAACAACAGGGCGGGACTGATTCAAATGTCCTTTGTTGGGTAAGAGATCAATCTGCGAGGCTTGTGAATTCAAAACTATTTGCCCCTTGGGTGGCCTGACATTATTCCTCCTTCTCCTGCTGCCTTTCAGAGCAGAAGCCAAGAGTCCAAAGTTATTTAGAAGGGTGTTTCTTAAAGCCACACATAGCTTTTGAAATAGCAAAGAGGAGGGAATGTAATAGCTGGAGCAGACTAACGAGATGAGTGACATGTCCACAGACACAGCTCTGAGACTATACAGCTGGCTTTGAGGCTGGCTGTATAAGGCTACTTCACCAGTGCACTGTTAATTATTTAAAAGAGCACTAGGGAAACCACCACTGCATCTGTCACCCACAGGCAGGCAGACCCTTCACTCACTGCAGGACCAGATGTGTTTATTTGAAATGTGTACTAGCTAGCTACTTAATGGGTTAGAATTATTAGCTAGAAGCTAAGTAGGCAAACATATTAAACATCAGTCACCTGACACAGCATCATTTCTTCTAACACTGCTTTTACTTCTTTAGAGCTGTTATCAACCTTAGGAAAAAGGAGGGAAAAGTCAAGATCCCAGAAAGAAGCTGCAGTAAAGATAGATCTGACATCTGATCACAGTGTACTGATGAAAACTGCAGTACTCCAGGCCTCAGTGCTGCAAGTGTACTAGCACAAGGAAGGATGCTTGTGTAAGGACCTGCAGGTGTTGGAGAAAAGGGAATTAACAGTGGAAAAAGGCTTTTTCTTACTACAGTGAAATGAAACTTGCAAAAGGATGGCTTTGCTGCTTCTCTGTGTATTTTACATGTCCCTGAAGAAGCAAGTGCTTCCTTAGCTTTCTGCCTGCATAGTGAACTCAAACACTGCTGGCCAATGCAAGATGCTCTTGTTGACCAAGAGATGAAATTCAAAGCTGATTTAAGTTTGTCCCCCAGGTTCATGTCACAAAAATCAGTGGATGAAGTAAAGGCGTAACATGCTCTATCTTGGGTTTAGTATGGGCAGGGAAGAATAGTTAGGCTTCTTTGTCAGAAGCCTACCATGACAACCATTTTGTAGAACACTTTTCAGCTGCTCTTGAATAAGAGCAGCTGTCTAGAAACCAAATGAGGTAATTTGAAGGATGGAGCCCACAACCCATTCATCTTCACTGTGTCTGTTTGCTTTCATGTGCCCATGCTCTTCCTCCTACTCTGGTAGTAGTATTAATAAAAATGACACTTGAAAACTGGAAAGCAAGACTCAAAGTGCCACTGTTCCACTGTCATGGAAACATCTTTCACTCAGAGTAGCTGGAGTTAAATATGAAGCATGATTCCTCTTTCTATTGAGAGATTTTTCAGAAAGGAGGCAGAAATGGAGGGCAAGAGTGCCAGCGCTCGTTTGGCTGTTGGCAAATTTGAGTAGCTGCATGCATAGCTGCTGTAGGGTGTCTCAAGGCCCCTAGTGCAGTGACCAGGAACTTTTTGGTGCATGGTGTAAACTGCAATGAATGAGTTTTAAACCAACTCCCACAGTATGCGTATTTTTACGTGATTTTACATTTCTTTGTCAGAGACCCATAGGAAGGAAAAGACCTGGATTTCCAAGTCTGCTTCCTCAACTGTGCAGAGCTACAAGCTCTACCAGAAGAGAGAACCTCGGCTTCCCTTAAGCCCCTAGTGAGAAATGCTCTCAGTCAAGTTTAACATGAAGCTTCTCCTTAATTACCTTTGTTCTCAGCCCTGTATATGATCCACAGCAAAAAGCAGAGCAGCTAATTCTACCCTAAATCTGTACTTCAGAGATTAAAATCATTCTACCAAAACTTTGGCAGGAGAATGAGAACGCTTGTCTGCATTCAGCCTATTGCAGACTATGCAAATAAAAAGTATAAAAAAAAATAGAGCTAGTACTAAAACAAGCTCTAACAAAAATAGAGGGCAGGTAATGTGCACTGTCAAACAACTGGTTAGATAACATTGCCAGACATTACAGGACTTCCTGCTGTGCAGAAAACTGGTTTTCTAAAAGGAAACAGAACAAAAAAAAGTTTCTTTTTATATTCGGAGAAGTTGAGAAACTTTGTAAGAGGAATGGATGCAATAGGTGATTAAGGTCATTCCTGAAATAGGTTACTTGAGATGTGAAGATGGTACATAAAATGAGACCGCTACTACTTTCTTCCCTCACCTTATTAGTCCAAAGGCCTAAGGGACAATATCTGAGTTGTAAAGACGGGATCAAAAGGAAAGTGGCATAAACCAGAAACAGATCTATTCGGATCTTAAAGACCTGAGAGGTGACAGTGCAGAAACGACACAATGCTGTTAGTGTTTCTGAATTCCCTCTGAGCTGCCACCCCATTCACAAATAACAGCAGAACAAGCAAAGCAGCTGTTGTCAACAGGATGAATGAAGACTTGAATGACACAACCTCCTCCTGTGAGAAGTCTGGTTAATAGCCAAATAAAAGCATGTCTCAAGGTAGCACTTGCAGCTCAGAAACAAAGCGATGGACTTGGTCCTAGAGATCATTCCCACTGTTTTCTTTCTAGGACAAAAGTTCTTACAGCTCTAAGAGTCTGAGCCATTTACTCTCCAATTACATTGACTCTTGTAAGACTCGCTCAGTAAGACTAGTTTTTCCCTCACTAATTCCTCGCTGGAATGTCTGGATAGGAAGTACATTTACAGTTACCACTAAACTTGTTAACTTGTGCTTTTGCCAAGCGCTTTTCCTACTAGCAATGCTTTAAATCTGATGATCACTAACAGATCCTCATTGCATTGTTGTGCACTCTGTTTGAAGTGAACTGCATGCTGGAGACTAAACTGAAGTCAGTTCCTTTGAAACCAGAGGCAACTAAGATTTTGGAAATACAAGTGTAGTACTTTCCTTCCTACCACACAAAATAATTCCTATTTAATTTTTGCTCTTTAAGTGCCACCAGCTGTTTCTCTTGCATAGGATGTAGGAAGGGGTATATGCAAGCTGAAGCCAAAATGATTAGAATGGAGGGCAAATCAGGTCATTAAAAAAGCAATGCAGGCAGCACCATCCCTGCATGTGAACTGATCACAAATTCCAGGTAATCACAAGCACTTAGACTCAGGTTTATGCTTGGACTTGCCCTTTTTGCCTTTCTTATTCCTTTAGCTTACAAGCCCAAGGAGAAAGATACTGCCCACTTCTGTCTAGGGCAGCCCTCAGAGTCAAGTGCAGTTCTCTGCAAGGGTGTCAGTGTCACTCAACTGAGATGGAAACCATCAGTGATTCCACTTAACCTGATGGTTGACTTTCTGTCAGTGTTTTCAAACACATAACCAACTTTTCACACATGTCCTCGGATTTAGTGAATGTGTTTCAAGTTATGAGAAGCTTACACAGTTCTTGAGAAGTGTATGTCCTTGCTGGACCAAAGGGTGAACACTTGCTTCATTTTATGAGCTCATGAGCAAACGCTATGAGTTCAAGTGCAGGAGGCATAAAGGTGGAAGCTGGCCAGCAATAGTGCAGCTGCATTAAAAATTCTTGCAAGAATGCGATGCTTCTCTGAACTATTTCGATGACAATGGTAATTTCTCAGCCAGTTGGTTCATTCAGAATAATTCACTGCCTCATCTAAACTTTTCTTGCTTTATCTGGCACAAGATAGAGCAAATCCATAATTGCTTAGTGCAACAGTCCAATGAGAAACTAGAGCTAAAAGAGGTAGTTTAGCAGACATGTAAATATTCCCTACAAGTAGTTAAGTAAAATATTGTATTGTCCAGTTAGTTTAAACTTGTCTTATTGTCATCCGCTCAAGTAAAAGTGAACTTGTAAATGTTTAGTAAGAGGAATGTGCATTGTTCTGATAGTGTTTTTTTTCCACTGAAGGCAGAGGGGTTTTTGCACTGGCTTAGAGGAACAGAAGCCATCTTTTTAAGTCAAGCCTACAGTTATTTTTCCAAATGCGTAGTTGAAGACCGTAACAGCAAAATCAAGAGAATAAAATCTAATGTAGCACAAGAACATAGGCTTAAGAATACACCATTTTTTTCCTATACTGGTCTGCCTAAAGTACAAATGCTCTGTCTTCTTAAGTACAATCGCTACAAAAAAAAGCTCAAGGAATGGAGAGGTCACAAATCTCTGATTCAGTTTGCTTCCCCTGAGCTGTGGCAGGACAGCAAATTTAAGCCTGAGCTGCAAAGGGCAACTTATTTTCTCAAACAGTGTGCAAGACTCTAAAAGTATGTGGCTTTCTAGTGGTCAGTGCAGTAGAATCTGAGTCCCTAGTAAACCCCCTTAGATGCTATGTCCTAGTACATAAGTGTTCTCTCAAAGTACATGAAGTTAAGCCCTTCAAGTTGGGTTTGTCACCTCATCTTCCTTCAGGGTGTACATGGTGCTTCTCTTCTCTGGATTATTTCCACACTTTCTAGCTTCTTTTATAATGCATAGAAATACCAAGTAATTATCACCTGTTAGCTAATCGGGGTCTTAAATGAGCTGGTTTTGTAAGCAGACTATGTAATTTTGCAGTTAGAAAGCAGCATGACAAGAAGGTATTTTTAAATGGCACAAGCCACACTGTTGGAGAATGGCTAAAAGGCAAGGGTCATGTACCTTTAAGAGGAATGCTCTCTGAGGCAAAAAGCTAAAGACAGCATGTCCTTGAGCTGATAAGTTGTACAATAATAGAATATTGTGGTTGAAGGAATGAGGGAGTGGCAGGCTTCTGTAGCTGCGAGAGGGGTCGGGTTATGCTAAGAGACCCTGTGGATTGAATCAATAGGAGATGGACAGGTGTGACTATTAATGAGGTGACCATCTAAAAGTACTGTGCTGACGGCTAATAAATGGAGTTTGCTTATCAATCACATTGGTTGGCCACGTCTTCCCTCGCCACTCCACACCACACAGTGATGTCACATAACCTAAGGACACCACATCCATCTGCTCCATGGTACTGTGGGAAAAAACAGGCTTTGTAAAGAATGCTTGGTTAAATCTGCAGCTGGCATTTTGGAGGCTCCTAACTAAATGCAGCCAGCAGCTGGAAACAAAGTAGAAATATGCTGTGGCTTAGGTCCAGGAGACCTGGGGTTTACCAGCCCAACATCTTCAGTACTTGGGCATTTTATTTATTCCACATGGGTTTCTATTGCTCTGCATGTGAAGCCTGTGAAATCAGTCAATAAGAAGTGTCTCCAGTTGGAAAAATAAAATGATACCTGTTAAGTGTTGTTGCTTTTTACCCAGGAAGGAAACTGAAGCTTTTTAAGTCACAAAGCTAACTCTGCCTGTGTTGCTCTTAATTCCACTAAAAAGAGCAGACCGGTTGTTGCTACATTAGTGACTAATATTAGCTCCACTACATGAGGAATTACTGGGCGTTATCCAGCAATAGCCTGAGCTGTGCCAATGAGAAGTCAAGAGTTCAAGTATGTACATATCTTCATAGCTGTCAGTCTTCTGCATAGCAAACTGTTTATCTCGGGGCCAAAGCTGTAACTACTTGAATAATGGAAGTGTATTTCTCACAGTAACTTGAGGGAAAAATGCTTTTCCTGATATTCTGTACGATCTCACGTGCATTGTTCGTGCATTCTCTTGCAAACACTGCTGAGAAGAAATGTGCTGTGATTAGGTGCTTGATCTGCAGTTACAGCATGGCGAGCTGTCTAGTGCAATAACGCTTCATAGGCCAAACAAGCTCTTCACAGAGTAAGAAAAAAAGCAGCCTGTTCAAATAACTGCCTCTGAGCTTTAATCTATATACATATTCCACACATTTGACATGCATTTGGCAGGATAGGCTGTTTACATTCTCTGACTAACAGCGTGTGGAAAAACACTCGGAGCTTTGGATCTTGGGGTGCTTAATATGAGGGCCTAATTTACTACTGTTCTGTTGCAGGTAACTCGATGGAGCTACCCTTCTGCTCCAGTTGCTGTGGCGGGGAGGGGTCTTTATCTTGAGTGATTTACCATGTTTGGATGACAAAATTAGTTCTCTTGCAACTGCACATGGTATGCATTTGTTTTAGGCAGGACAGCCGTTTTGTTGTACAGTTGGCACAGAACTACAGGCAGCATAGCTCAACTGAAAGTGGTGCAATGCACTGTTGAATGCCAAGGCACAAGTGTCTAGCAAACTCCTGCTGCATGTAGGACACGCATGTAGGACAAGGCCAATGTTTTGTGTAGCAGGAAAGTGCAACAGTGTTAGAAACTCGCCCCCTTCCTCTGCTCTTCATGTAATCCTCCTCCTTGCTTTTCCCTGTGTTGCCCCAAACCAGCTCTTGTTCCCTGGAGAGGAGCTTTGGCAGCTGCACAGAGGCTCTGATGCAGCTCCTCTGTAGTGCTTCACTGTTCTCTTGCACTGGGGTTAATCACTAAAGTTTTCCTTTTCAACTGCTTTCTGAATTTTCCCAGTTGCTATTAATGCACAAAACAGATGATTATTTTGGGTTTTGCTGTTGGTCTTGGAGCATAACTGAAAAAGCTGCTTGTTCCTTATCTTGGAAAAGGACCTGCTGAAAATATCTATATGACATGCTTAGTCCTTAAACCGTGAAGAATTGCCCCTGGAAAAAAAAGACAGTACAGAGCTTCCTACTGGAAGTTCCCCATCTAAAGAACTCTGAGAAACTACTTGCAAAGCAGGGAGAAAGCCAACAGCCTGAAACTCTCTGCCCTCCTACAGGGCCAAGATCTGACATGCACTCTTCTGACTTCTGGTTAGCTTAGAAATTCACAAATCTGAAGGATGAGGTTGAAGCAATCTTTAAAGCCTAGGGCATGTCTGAATTTGAGAGGAGCGGGGGGGGGAGGATTGGTTCCCGAAGGG
Source organism: Chloroceryle amazona (assembly GCA_027560015.1). NCBI lineage: Eukaryota > Metazoa > Chordata > Aves > Coraciiformes > Cerylidae > Chloroceryle > Chloroceryle amazona. Next base: position 33,512 of record JANHFX010014919.1, on the reverse strand, counting down.
CCGGAAGTAATGTGTGGCTGTGGCCAGTGACACGTAGAATAAGGCTAGAACTGCAGTTTAGCCACAGTGCTGTTAGGAGATTGCTGCTGTTGTTAAATTAGTGCCTCGTTTTATCATTACATGTTGAGCAGTGGTATGCATCTTGACACATAATTTTAATAATAGCTTGTAAGTGTCAGTGATAATGTAATCTATTTAACAATGAGCCTAAAGATTATCCAGAAGAGAGCATATTATGCTCTGTTAAAACAGCTAATCTGCATAAAACTTCTGACAAGCCAGACCTTTTCAATGTTTAATAAACTGGCTGAATATTCATTTCTAAGGCACTGTCCAAATTGGTTTGGTCACAGATGACTATTTAAAGCCCATTCCAAAGCTGGCAAATACACGGGGGAAAAAAACACAGGAATGGGGCTTAAAAAAAGGCAACAACAAACCCCTCACAAAAACAAGAGAAGACTGCCTCTAGCCAAAACGCCTTGTGATTAACATCAGCAATAATGGTCCGGTTCTAGCAAAACGTAGGATGACATTTGTTTCAAGTACTTACTGGCCGCTTTTGTATAGGATTGGTGCAGGGCAGAGCAAAAAATCAGATTCCACCGTTTTTGGTTTTTCATCTGAAAAAACAAATCACATGAGCTCAGTATACTGTGCTGCTTAAATGAGAAGCTGATGTGTCTACACACTCTAAAGGCCCTTCCCTTGCCCCAGTAAGTACTGCAGTTACTGGTTCGGTAGTGTCTGGAACCTGCAAACAAGGCAGGCCCAAGTTAGGGAATAAAGCTGCTGCTTTTTTTCAAGTCATACCTCGAAAATACAAACCCAGAGTTGGCTTTAAGAGACAATGTGAGTCCACATGACACTGCTTACTTTATTTTACACAAGTCAGCTCATGCTGGTAATTTCCTAGAATCAAGACCTTTTTGCAAGGAGAAAGAACATAGGGTGCTTCATAATATATGGAAGATGGTTCATCTCCAATTAGCTCAACCATGTGCATTGCATTCAAAGGCTTTTTTATGAATTGTGACTGCAGTACCACTTCCTCAGGCTTTTGAGTCTCTACCTGTTTGCTAATCTCTGATGCTGATGTGGTACACGTTTGTAGAGCACTGTGTCCAGGAGAGCACTCCTTTCTGCAGTTGCAAAAATGAGGAGGAAGATCTTTTACCTCATCTCTTTGATAAACTGGGAAAAATTCTGCTCCTGTGTGCAGAAACACCCTCCTAAACTTCCCCACTGTAGGACTGTTTCTGTATTGGAAATGCTCCTGCAAGCATGGACTATTTCCTGATTTAGGGGTGAGAGCAGACAAATGATCTGCCAGATAAACTTGGATATGACTCTGCCCTGCATTTAGGGAACAGGCATACATACAAGTAGTTCAGGGGCAGCTGAAGGAGGAGCTGTTAGCATAGATGAGCTTTTCTTATGTGCTATAATCTGCACTGACTGCTTGGCCTAGATTTGGGGCTAGTTGTGAGGTGCAGAAGAGGGATTAGCACATTGCCATATGTTTTTGTCTTAATGGTATGTTTCATAGATTATTTTTCTATCCCACATCTACATTTGGCAGGTTTCCTTTCTAGCATTTGGTAATGGTTCTTTATAAATGCAAAAAGAAAAACATGCCAAATGCATCTTTTAAAACCACAAGAACTGACAAAACAACGGTTTGCTCTGAAGCTAGTACCGAAGCAGAGCGCAGGCCATCAGTAGGGGGAACTCTTTAAGTACATGCTCACACAAGTACCCTCTGTTATGCCCTCAAATTGTGAGGGTTCTGCTCAGAGACTGCTGTTTTTTTTCTAGAGGAGCATGCAATGACACAGGAACCACTCTACTTTTCTTCAGACCACCTCCCTCCTCCTGCTACTGCTCGAAGTACTCCTTTTTTTGTTCATCATAGCTCGACTGTTATTTTAGGTTACCTCTGAGATGTAAGCACTTGGAGGCCAGCACAGAGCTGTACAGAAGGAACTTGTATTTGAGGGGAAGGATCACATTAAATTTCCTTCTCTGCTTCCTAAACCTTTGCTGTTGTCCATTGCTGAAGGTGAGAACCTGGGTGGGCTGTAGCAGACCTCTGGCAAGACCCCATTATAGCAGATCCTTTTTGCTACAATGTCTAGTGAAGACACTGCTATGTCATTATCCTGTGTTTGTGTGCTTTACTGCATCCCCTACTGAAGCCAAGAAAACAGCCTAGAAATCTAGCTGCAAACTCTCATATCAGATTCTAGTAAGTATGCGGGGCTTCATCTGGTCTAAAAATAGTTATTTCTACCATAACAAAGGAGACCTACATCTGAGGTACAGTTAGACTGTACCTGAGCAACAAAATTGGAGAAACTGGAGTCAGAATACATTTCAAAAGGTCACTCGAAGATAACATGCTTCAGATAATCTCTGGACACTCTGCACAGTAGATTCAACCCCACATCTGCAGTATGGAGCATGCTGGAATCCCTATTCCTAGGGGGTAGTGTTGGCAGCACAGCCCCCCAGATTTGAATCCACCAATCACTAACTACCATAAGCCTGTTCGGTGTATGCTGCCATGTAGTATAACAGTAGCACACTTCAGCAGGACTGGACAGGTTTGCCTTTGTGATGTTCATGGAGAATAGCTAATCCCTCCTTAATTCCCATTCTATAGGCTTTTGTCTCCACCAGTACCATAATGCAGTCCATTAGAAGATCCTGGCTGGTACGAATGCCACTATGAACATAACTATATTGATGCAAGCCTCAAAACACTCTTGTGAATAAAGTATTGTGTTACTGTTTTGTCGATGGACAGGCTGGGATGTAGAGAAGTGACTGCTCATGGTCAGCAATAAGTCGGGAGCAAAGCAGGAACAGAACTGAGGAGTCCTGATGACTTGAAAACCAGCTATTTAAATTTAAATTCTAATTCTCTTCAGGTCATGTAACTGTGTCTCAACTCTTTATCCTAGGTAGTGGAAAATTAATTTTATTAATCTAGAACTAAAGTAGTCGGGCTCCCCACTTCTCCAAGAAAGGTACACCATGATTATAAATATACAACTGCAGCAACAATTCCGCCACACTGCAAATTCTAGCTCTGTGAAGCTGATTTATGCAACAAGCTTAAATTAAGCAAGCTCTAGTTTAAGAGGAAACAAAGGCTTAATTGAAACTGAAGGGAAATTTAAACAAGCAGAATTTACAGTTAACCTTGATCCAGAATTACTCTGCTGTTTTGGTTTTCTGCCAAATTATTTTAGATATTTACCAGATAGGGGAGAATGGCAGCCAACTGAAGTATGTGTTACCCAGAGTAAGGAAGAAAATACCCAACTGAACATGTATTTCCAGCTTATGCATTTAAGACAGGCTCATGTAAAAAATCAGGCAGTAGGCAGAGGAAAAAATCAGTTGGGTTTTTTCAACAGGTACTTCTTGGTCATTTTCCAACTGACCTTGCTTCTAAGAGCAAGAAGCTGGATGTACTTATACTAGCAGTCTACTTCAGCTTCTGGATATAAATCAAAGACAGATGTTTTCATTAATTGCATTTTTTCCATCATCTACATTGTGCCAGTTCAGGGAACAGAGCAGCACAAGACTAATCCAAATTCAGTCAAGACTTTTCATTTGTCCTGCTGCAAGTTGATGCATTGAGCAAGAGAAGAGTAACTCCTGACTATTTTTCTGAAAACTACATTCTCTATGAGCATAATTGCTTAATCAGCAAGAAGAAAATGATCTGTACTCAGTTACTTCTGGAGCTTTTCTAACATCTGCAGCATTCCTCTCAGAAAAATTTCCCCAGTGGTATTTCTGTAGTTTGACAAAGGAGTAACTAAGGATTGTAACATCTGTCCAATGATGAGTGCTAATAATAAAAACCCCCAGCCACCTACACACCCACCTCACTCCCCAGGGAAAACTTAGGTAAAACTACATGGAGAGTGCCTGTGAAAAATGCCATGGTCGCTCAAACAATTCCTTTCTGTAGGCCAGGAAATTGAAGTCCAGTTCAGGACCTAGCTTCAGTGAGACCCTCTCCTGGAGGAGAGTGCTGCTTGGGAATCTGAGCTGACAAACAATGGCAAAATACAGGGACAGAAGTACCAGCTGTTCTGACTTGGCCTTATTCTGTGCAGCTGCAGGAGCTCCAGGAAGAGGATGGACTCCAGTCACAGAAGGGCACCCATGCCCTGTCAAGCCCTCGAGACAACCAGCACAACAGTTACACATCGGTTGGGCCTACCAGAGCAGGCAGAGATGCTCTGAGATAAAGCAGGCAAGTACACATTGGAAAACAGGGCATTGTGGAATCATGATGAGAGCCTATGTCTTGGCCTGGGTTTTGTGAGAAGCAGCACTTGGTTGGTATGCTCTGTGGTCATGTTTTTATTGGCGAGCACCTGCTTGCTTGAACACCGGGAGCCAGACCACTATCACTGTGTTAACTCCCACAGCCATCAATTGCAGGCAAGCTGTTAAGTAACTTGTGTCCTCTTAGTAATCCTCAGTTTTCCTGTTTTCATCCTCTTTGATTTTTCTCTTTTTGATTTTTAACTAAATGAGGTAACGAGAAGCAAAATAAATCACTCATTAGAAAACAAAGGTAAATAATATCCAATACTTACGAATTGTAGTTCCGTTCACTTGATAGGTACAAGTGATGCCATCGGTTTTCCCCCCAAGGGTTAAGCCATTTCCTCTAAGAACAACTTGAAATTCCTCTGCAGAGAAAAATGAAAACCCCAGTCACGAATCTTTGGTGTACTGCAATAAATTAGGCAAGAAGTTCAATATAGCCTGCAGTAAATGAAGCACAAAAGAGCAAAGCTTCCAAGTTACTCAGGTCTCCTTTAATTGACCCCTGGGTACTGCATTCTTCAGTTAAGTCCCTATAGGAAAAACAAAGATTTGCTCCCAAATCTATCACTGAGGCAGCACTATTAAAATAGAAGTTGATTATGACTGTCACCAGGATCTGGGGCTCAGCTGCACAGTAAGAAACTGTTTTTTGGACAATATGCTGACAAATGAGAGATCTGGGTCTCTAACAAGACTCCCCTAAGCTGGATCAGGCCCGCTTGAAGTGCCAGATATACAAGATATTTTTCCTCAGTACTATTTCTCTGGAAGATGCATAAGGGCCACACTTTGTCAACTGTAACGAGGACTGAAAAAGGTTTGTTTACTGTGGCCCCTGATTTCACAGAAATGAGCAACTTCTATGATTTTGTAAACTTCAAAATAAGGAGATTTTGAAACTACCTTATTTTGATTGGGCTCAAACTGTGTGGACTGTGAAACTCAAATTTTAAAACAATTAAAATTTTGTTAAACTTGTCTACTTAATGCATTACCACTTGCTGCACAAAAATGCAGTTAAATGCTGCTTACACTCCTCAAATTTGGGTCAGGGCACTAGAAATATTGTCGTGAATTTCTATGAGCATACTTATCAGGATTCTCAGAACTTAATTCTGTGACCATAGGTAAAACACTGTGTCACGGAATGTGTCATTGCTTTGGATACAAGGGCAAGTGCAGGGCCTAACTGAGAGGAGAAGGGCAGATAAATTTGTCTCAAATTTTACTTGCATTACTGAAATCAGTATAGTAGTCCCTGGAAGACAGTTCCTCTGCAGCAAAAAATTCATCTAGAGAAGGATCTAATCTTTAACTCCTTGACCATTTTTTAGATACATTTTACTCCAGAGATGTGTGGTGGTTTCCTTGGGTAAAATAAGGAAATCAGTCCTATCATTATTGAGTATTATTTTTCAACTATAAATACTTACCTCCCACACAGACACTGGATGGCTCCAAATACAAAATCTCAGTGCATGACTGCTTCAAAATCTATGGCAAAGGAAGAAACTAGTCATCAGTGGGTTTCAGACTGCAATTTTGAGCAATACTGTTTTAAAACAAATGTTTGTCCCTAGAAGATATACACACATAGCTACAGGTCTGGTTTGCACCAGGACTTTGTAGGACACTGCCTTGACAATGTAAAACTTCTGCAATTCTGCACAGACAAGTCTCTTAAGAGTTCAGAGGCCTGGATTAGTTTGTTAAATCTGGGACAGTCTTCAAAACATAATGATGTCTGATTTTGGTTTTTAAATTTCTGTCCAGATCCCTAACCTCATTTTCCATGAGTCCAAATCCTAATGTTTAAAGCCAAAAATTAGTCACAAGGAGCCTGATCCAAAACCTAATCCAGTCAAAAGCAGTCCTCCAACAATCTGGGGGTGAAGCCAAGTGCATGTTATTCCAAGTGCTGGCGTGCTGCCCTGTGTAAAGCAGAGCAGGAACACACAGTGTTCCTGACTGCACTGCCTTCTGTTGAATGGGGTTTTTTCACTGCTGCACCAGTCGGCCTGCTTTGGTTCCCCACCCAGTCAGGGAATATTCTTGCAAAAGGCTGGGACAGAACAATACACCTTCAAGTCACTTAAAAATACAAGGGATGGAAAGTAAGAGAAAGGAGGAAGGACCCACCTCGGGATTTTAAGTTATAAAGGTCTTAGACACCACCCTTGGTTTCATCTAAGTCACATTTTACTATTTACAAACACATCAAGTGATGGGAGTTACCTGTGATCACTTCAGCAGAGGCATAAAGAGCACCTTGGCCCCAATTACTGCAGACTATTTTCTGTTTGAAAATGGTGCATCTCAGAAGGAATGGTATTAACCATTCAGAAGGAATGTTGCTGGAATCAAATGGAGGCCATACTCTCCTCCCACTGCTAGGATCCCTGTCCCACATCAGGGCCCCCTCTCTTACTTGTCCACGATGGAGATGGGATACCTATTACCAAAATGTGCATTGCCCTCTCTGAGCAGGTAATGAGATTTCTGTTAACTCTGAAGGAATGAGCCTCTTGAAGCTTGTAAGGTTAAGGTTAACTTCATTCTACCCTCACATGATAATGTGTGTTGGTTTGTATTTCTTCCCAATGGTATTCAATTTTCCTCACTCAGAAAACTTTCACAATGTCTTGAGAAAGCTTTCTCTGTAAGAAGCGGTGTATTTTTAGCAGGCACCTACATACATAATACTACATGGAATCGGTTCTGGTTCTTCTTAAGGTGTGCACAGTAGGAAGTTCTGTTACTGTACCCTCTAATGCCAGTTGACAAACCTGCCTGCTCTCTGAGTTGGCCAAACTGTCAGTAAATGTAACTATCTTACTCCTAACTCCTTTTTTCCTCCTTTAAATACTTTCTCAACTCCTATTCCACTTGCTAGTCATTTGTGTTGCTACATATCCAGGCCTAGTAGAAACCACGATGAATGTTATTGTTTGTTATGACAAAGCATGCCAAGCTCTGAAAAACAGAATAGCCTGCCTCATTTAACACTTTACATGTTGCCTGTCTCCCCACAAACTGCTGTGCACAAATTCTATCTCTAGTGCTTTGAAGCCCATTTCATAAACTTTAAGCACTAATTAAAATGAGTGCAGGCCCACACATTTGGATGGGACACGGCAATAGAGGTCTTGGGAAAGAATGTACCTTCAAGTTCAGTGCGAGGCAACTAGTTTATATGAGCTATCTCATGTCACTTCCAAAAAAGGACTTAGCTTTTCGATTCCCATTTCAGTGTAGCAAGAGGAAGTGTAACACAGTTGGGGGGCATATTCTATGCAAAATAAAATGCAGAAAGAACTAAGTATTTTATTCCTTTACAATAAAACATGTTCTGCTTTTCCTGCTACTTTCCTACTCAGTTGGATAAGTAGTCCAATTTAAGTTAATAGACTATAGATTGGCTTTAATATGAAGTACAGATCTAGCAGCTGGGACCATGAAAGCCCACTAATTTTTTTTAGAGCAGCACTATGTAGACGGAGGGCTGTTGAAGCCCATATCATGGCCCCATTTGCCCACTGCCTGATGAAATAGAGCCACTTTATAAATCGGTGCAGGGCGAGGGCAAGACAAGAACAAACAATCTGCCTTTCCTTAGAAAGTAGTGCTTCTCTAAAAGCATTGCCTATAGTGATTATTTTTTTTTTGAACCATGTGTATCCAAATGCAATATAAAACAGGAAAAGAACTTACTGGGACATGCTTAACTCTCTTTGAATGTAAAAAATAAGTGGAGGGGAAGGAGGGAAATCCCAAAGGAGAAAAATAGGACCGAGATTAAATTATCACAATTCATGAACAAAAGCAAATTTCAGTATAGGGTTCAGGATACACTGATTTCCTGCATGGCAGCATGGAATTCATACTTATATCAAGAACACCACATCTATAGGTATAAGGCAGGTAAATACTGGGGTTTAACACTGTTCCTAGCAACAGACAATCGCTTTAACATTTTCCATAGTTTTAGTTTTTGCCCTTCCCTTCAACAGCAATCAGGTAACTTTAAGAACCATAAATAGAAGAGAACTTGTGGAGAATGAACTGGCATTTGGTGGAACCAGCCTAAAAGCATAGGGCTAGCTTTGTGCTCAATCTTTTTACATTCTGGGTTCTTCTGGCCCACACACACACCCCCTTAAGCAGCACTGAAACAATATTCAGAACTGCATTTACCATCAATTAAGTAAAAATCAGAGCTTTCTTGCCAAGGGTCAAATCCCATTAACTGTACAAGCACAACCACTTCGGGCAGTCGTGTTTGCAATGCTCTGTGTCTTTCCCCATTCAGGATAAGCAAAGAGAATTACCTGGTATTGCAACTTCATTATTTAGAAACCTACTGCCCCCAAGAGAAGTTAAATAATCACTATATAAGGCCATCCTTGGACAGGACAGTTAAACACTCTGCTGACATCAATTCCAATAAGGCTATAAACTTAGTTTAACAGCATGCAGGGAGAGATTCAGAGAGATGATGTCACCCATTTAATTTCCAGATCTCACACCAAATAAAGGAAGGACACACTTCTTCCAGGGCTTGCAAAGGCTCTCCTAATCACCTCCCTGCAAGGCAGCTGTCCCAGAAACAAACATTTCCCCACACACAACATGCAAAACGATGGAACCTGTCAGCCTGTGTCCTGTCCTCTTCGAGCTTCTGAACTGGAGAGGTGTGGAGGAACTACAGAGTGGTTGCTCCAAGTCTGAGACCTGTGCTATGGAACTGGTTTGAGCTGGAAACACTGGGGGGGCTCATGGCAGTGCAGAGCATCCCATCAGTCCCAGCTGTGAGCTTACCACTTCAGCACTCATTAGGCAGCACCTGTGGCTGCTGAGAAAAGAGAAGGCTGTAGAGTTCTGCTCTTTGAGGTAGTCAGTCTTGTGTACTTAAAAACATGAAATTCAGGCCCCAAACATTCTGTTGTTCAACATCAGAACAACAGACAGCTGAGGAAACCTCATTCTGCAGTTCCTCTGTATCCAGAATTTGTTACTTCACTGCCATATTGCAGAAGCAGCAGCTGAGCATCTAAGATTAAGAGAATGTTGTTAAGCTGTGTTCTAGGAACAGTTGTTTTAACAGCTACCTCACTAACAAGACAAGAAGGCAGCTTATGCTCAGTGCTGAAAACACCACCCAGCACAGTTGAAGGCAGAGAAGCCTCTAAGGCTTTTAGTGAAATAGCACCTCATTGCTATCAAGTGAAAGGACACTACTGTTTCCGTAGCATTTCCCAGTAGTGCAAGTTAATTTCAGAATACTTCCAAGAGCGGAAGGTATCAGAATGAAGGCATCTGAGACACCTCACAGACACTCAGAAGCCAACTCACCCGTGATTTGAGGTCAGGGACTTACACTGGGGTTCTGTTTGACTAAAAAATCTTTTCCTTTCTGAAAGGGTCACGCAGAAATCAGCTCTGTCCTTTAGAGGAGTTTCTATGTACTCAACTCTTAATGTCAAATGCTTTTTATCAGCTTACAGCAGCAAAGCATGCAGCAATCAGAACCAGAACGGTTTAGCTCCTGAACCAGCTAACTCACGTTCACAGGTTCTCTTTAGGTCCTACACTGTCCGATGGATGGCTGTCTCCTCTCGATCTATTTCAGAGGCTTACAAGCCACAGGCAGTTTTGTGTTCAGTGTAAGCTTAATTTTCCTCTGGCAAAAACAAGTACATGTGAAATTTTTTCTTAAAGCAATTGTAAGAAGATAGTCTGTTTTTAACAGCTTTTCAGTTTGGGGACACTTGGCAGCTAACAGTTTTTTTGTGAACAACCTGATTGTTAATCAGTACTTAAAATCCGTATCAGTACTCAATAGTGGCATGGATTTCTCTGCACTTCCCACTGGAAGGTTCCTGGAGGCTCACATCACCTTCACGGTCTCTGTCCCAAGTGGTTTACCATGTTTGTCATTAATAAAACATTTAATTCAATTAGAGATGTTTTACAGAAACATTGTCAGTTTCTGACCTGTAGGTGTCTGATTTGAAAAACAGAATCTTGTTTTGTCAGAGTTAAGCTGCAGAAACAATACACCTACACAAATAATTACATTAGCATAGAAAAGGCAGATGTCCTGGCAATAAATTGCTGAAAGGCAGCCGAATAAGATGATGTAAGGCTCTCTAGTGCTTATAGTCTTTACAAACTTCAGCTCTATGTTTATAAATTTTGCCTTGTCATAGACCTTGCCCCTGCTTTAAGCAAACATTTTTTTCTGTAGAAAATGCACCTTTCTGCACCTTCCAGTACCTCTTTAACTTGTCACAGACTGGGTCCAGCTCTGCTTCTGACTCGCTTCTCACCCTTGCTATTGCTTCTTAAAAGTTCTCGGATTTTAAGCAGTAAAGCAGTACGTCTCCTGCAGCTTTTTAAGTATTTTGACTACCATGCACACAGAACATACTGTGGAGCAGAGCTGTACCATGCGGCACAGTGTTACATGCAGGCTAAAACAACTTTCCCTTCCAGCACTTTAATGAATTTCATGTTCCAAGAAATGGTGAGAACAATACAGTAGTAATGAGCCACAAGCAACCCAACTGTACATCGACAATTAACAAAATACGCTAAGTGTCAATTTATTTCACAGCGCCATTCGATTTTGCTTAGCCCTCGTATGCAGTTCAAAAGTTGTTGGCAGCACTCAGCACCATAAATCATAACTTGCATGGCATCTGTTCCTCCCTGGAACTGTATGCCGAGTTCAGAATTTGGGGCAGGTCGGCAGCACAGCTGCATTCTTCATTGAACCACCATAACAATTTTTAAGTCTACTGCTCTGAAACTAGGAAATGATACAGTGTTTGCTTCCCAGTAAAAAGCTGAGTATAAACGTGGACTGCTGGAGGAAGAGAGCTCTTAGATGCATTTTGATCAGACTCGGCACACTAATAATTGTAAACTACTAAGAATTTACAGAGTCATCAGTGGCCTTTATTCCTTAAAATTCAATTCCAAACATGTACCTCTTTGTTTACATCATTGCTCTCTGGAAGCCAATCCCAAATCAGGCTGGCTTGACTCTTTTACAGGGGAAAGCACAATGGTTCTGGGAATAGAAGCGTATGTACTGTAAGGGAACAAAGGCATCTAAATTGCAATTTCCAGAGTTTTAAGGGTGCTCCCTTCTAAAAAAAATCCTATTTGCTACACTCATGTATGTCAAGACCTGTGCAAACATGCTGACTGTGCGATATGATCACTTCCAGAGTCCATGTGCAAAAGTGTACGTACAGCAGCATTAGCTCCTGCTTGCTGCGCACTGAGCTTGCGCCTGGAGTGCTGCCTTTTGATACGCCGCCAGCCAGTCACGTGTACTCTCACTGCGAAGTGTGTGCTGCACAATGCAGAAAGATGGCAAAATGGAACTAAAAAAGTCTTAAATGCTACTCTTATGGCAAACTCAAGGCTGTTTTTTTCTGTGGAGATTTCCACCGCCTTTTCCTTCATCTCTCCCTTCTGAAAGTGAAGTTCATCATTTACTTTAGGGATGCTGTAAACACAATGTTTAGTGAGCAAAACAACCAACCATAAGGAAAGCAGACCCAGAAACAACAGTAAACTGCAAACATAATTAAAACTGGAGAAGCTATGTTCATAGCGTGATGCACAAAGAGGATGTGCCTTTCCTCACAAACTGTGCCAGGTGCCTCTCAGTTAACTGTGAAACCTGCATCACAAAGAGCTGCACCTCCTTTAGTTCTGCCCTCGATCAAGATATGGTGGTAAACTTGCTCATTAACCACCTTCAACTTGGTCATTGTTACTGCAAAACATGGATACTTAATTGGATAGAATGTACTGCAGGAAGGAAAGATGGCACCCACTGCAGCTAACCCACAAAACAGTGTCTGACAGCTGGAGAGCATTTAAAACTACTTTTAGCCACTCCTCTCAGTTGGATCAGTGCACATAGGCAAAGCCTCTTTTGACTGTCAGTTGTAATACTCAGGCTCTGCACGCTGCTTCCTGATTAGGGACCACCTGCACCTTTGTCTCCTGCTAAGTGCTGACCAGGGAATGCCACACACCTGCATGGCTGGGCACTGGGAGCAGCTATTTTACTGGTAGGCAGGAACAGTGCTGCTTGGACAAGTGTAAGTGGGATCTAGAAGCTCTGTGTCAGAGCTGCCCGAGGCTGTCTGAGCCCGTGGAGTAACGTTCTCACGTTGGTCCCTTCTTTGGTAAGTTAATGCTTCCTGAGCTTTATCTCAGCTTGGAGCTGCAAACCTTCTCGGAAGAGTGGGTAATGAAAATGGTGCTGTACTGTTTGGTTTAGCTTTTCTGAGCTTGGCTGAGCTAGCAGCTTGTCTGACTGGAGTGAGTCAGGCAGAGCCTATCCAAACTGAGTTCACACAGGTGCTTAGTTTAGTTCCTAAAATAATTTTGCTTCATTTGTGCTGATTGGCTGAATTAGGACTGGGTTTAACCCATGTTTCCATGTGCTTTTATTTATTTTCCTATGAGTCATTTAGACTTGATACTGGCAACCTTTTTTTTTTTTTTCCCTGTTGCTTAAAACTTCCCCTCCCCCCCCCCTCTGAGGCAGTAAAAAGGAAATAAAAGTACAACAGGACATATTTAATTGGTGTAAGGGACTCATTTGCAATTCTTGTTCTAGAGAATGAAACACTGACTGTCAACAGATCAGAGCTTCTTGTACTGAATTGATCAAACCTTAAAGCACGGGAAAGTGAACGTGTGTGAAATCAGAACAGTGAAAAACTTGGTCTGTACATATGCCATTATCATTACAGCTTCCTCTCATTCGTGAGTTGTTGCTTTTTTTTACCTGAATAGGAGTTGTGTCCCCTTTTACTGTGGAAGAGTTAGGCTTTAAAGATAGAGACCTGGAGTAGGTTACAAGAGAAAAGTCATGGCACAGGAACTACAGCAGTTAATACCTAATGGGAGCCACCTTGATCTGCTGCCAAACATCTGTGCTCTTAACCACAACTCGCTGCCAATGTCAGCCTACTTCCTGACACTGCTCAGCAAAGCCATAGACAAAGAGGAAGGGTAAAGGGGGTGGGGGAAGGTTGCTATCCTGTCTAAATGAGAAAAATCCCCGAGACATATGGTCTTGCATAAAATAACCATCAGAGAGAAGCCTGGTGCAGTGTCAGGTTAGTGAGAATATTCTAATTGCACAATGTGTAAGCAGTACCTCATTTGCAGTCACCAAGTAAACCAAACGTAGACGACAAAACCGTGGGTCAGAAGAGATGCGTATTTTAACAGCATCAGAACCTTTACTCCTAGATTACTAAAACAAACCCTAAACCCATTGCTTATCAAGTCATGTAAATAAGAGTCAAGACAAATGGTTACTTTCTAGAAGAGGAAAGGTTGGTTGGGCTATTTTTTTGTAATTAGTAAGGAGAATCTGGCTCAAATGAACTTACCACTAAGGAAACACCAGGTTTCTTTTGGAGTTGCGAGTGCTTCATTTTAAACAAGTTTTACCGCATCCCTTATGTAACGGAACTGATAGCCATGCAGGGATAGCTGACAAGTCAAATCCAAATCACGGGGCACATGCGTGCTCACGCAAACTGGAACCATGTCAGTTCTGTTGCTTGCTTTTCAAGCTCTCTCTTCTCCAGGAGAACATTATATGCTTTGTAATATGTCAGGGAATGTCAAATTAAGGGCTGCACAGCAGTGAAGGGTATAGCAGAAAGCATTCTATTCCAGGCCATTGATTCCTTTTAACAACTACATGCAGCAATTCCCAAAACTATCTACTCGGTCTCAATCACATGGAAAACATAGCACAATGTTAGTTCTAAACCTTGCACCCAGTGCAGTTTGAATATTAGACCATCCAAGGGGATTAAAGAAGATGACTGATTTAATCAGAATAATTTTTTTAATGATAACTTGTTGCATTTCTCCTCCCCCACCTCCTTAAATGTTTAATAGTTCGCTTCCTGGATTCCCAGTGCATAAACTGAGCATATTTTCTTCCTACAGGAAATGATCCAATTAAGTTGATGTATAATTGATAATGACCCGTTTAAGCTGATTTTGCTCTTGAAAAATCTTAACAGCATGCAGTTGGCTGACCCTTCTCCCCTCATCTGCAGCTGAGGGACACGGTTTAAGGGAAAAGAGGGGAGCAGACTATAAGGAAGGTAGACTAGGGAGGAATTTCAGCTCTAGTGAGCTGAGCTGGCTCAGGGCAAAAGCACCGACTGCTTCAACTAATGCAGGCCCTGATTACTACTCCATAACCAGGTTGCTTGCAACTTGGCTGCTGAGACACAGGCTCTTTAGACACAAGATGCTCAGTAAACGTCCTCCTTAGAGATACTACGCATAGACCAGAATGTCAAACCTTGGAGCACTAACCATCGCAGTTGTTAAGTTTCCTGCTCTCCATAACCATGAATTCTGCCGACCCATCCTGTTGCCTTACAGCAGGTAACAGTGAGAGATGGTGATGGACTTGTACAAGTTGAGTAACTCAGTACCACCCCGGTGCAAAAGCCACATCAGCCCAAGGAAGTGCTGCTGATGGCATATCTACTGCAGAAAGGTGCCAGATTTGCAGAGAGCCTGGAGCACATTTTTGTGAAGTCATCACACTAAATTTAACAAACTTAAAGGTTAAAATTGTTCTTATAACTGACTTGCTAGACTTGGTTCTTGTCCCTCTTTTGGCACCAACTCGCTATCCTACACGGGTTGGTTACCTCCCTTTGCTGAGTTTGTGCTAGACTGTAAGGCACAGGGGTATAGGTCTGTTTTTCACCAAGCCTTGTCAACAGCCAGCGTGGCCCCTCTGCAGAGGCACTGACATACAGGTATAGTGACAATGACTGCGACCACGTTAGGGATGATAGGTGACTAGTCAGGTGTTGAGGGCTGTTGAGTGCACTGCTGCTATGTATGTTTTATGCAGCGATTCCCTTTGGGCCCTGATGATCAGGCAGTCCATGTAACTTAAAGGTAGGGATGTGTTGTCATGCACAGTGATGGATACAGGAACCATCTGACTGACATGGGAACCTCCTGGATAGTCAACAGATATCCTTCATGGTACCCAAATGAATCTGAATACTAGAGGGTTTTTGCTGACTGTTCTTTACAACCGGAGCAAACTTCCTTCTATCATCAACACAGTTGTATGCAAAAGTCTTGCTACAATTAGGCAGTAAGATGTTTATAGCACTACCTGCTTATACCACTTAAGCAAGAGTCTGCCACAGGATATGTTATGAATACATTTTTTAAAGGACCTTGGAACCATTTAATCCTTTGTTCAGTTTTACTATTCCTAAGTGCACTGATTTGATGGTTCTAAGTAACTCAACTTGAGCCTTGGAGTTTTCATCCTGTGCGCACTGATGTCTCCTCTCCTGCAGGCTGCCCTTTCACCAAGAGGTGCTCAGATACTGAGACAGCTCATCGTGCGCTGTAAGGTACCATGCAGCAAGCAGTACTACTCCGTTCAGTGCAAGCACTTTCACAAAAAAGCTCCTCCTGAGAAAAGAACTACTGATACTCTTCTTAGAAGACTCATTCCTTCCTGTCGTACTGTCCCTTTCCCCTCATAGTTACACTAACCTTCTAGTTTTTGTCGGTGCCGTTCCTGCAGTGAGATCAGTAGATCTGAACGCAGCAGTCGAGGTACAGCTGCAGGGGAGCTGTACACCGGCAGCCAGTAGCTTGCTTTACTGTGCCCTGTCTCTCTGTACCTAGACTGATACTCAAGACTTAACAATTTTGTTGCAGTGTTATCTTTGAATTGGCAACTTTTCTTGGACAAACTTACAATTTTATGTTAGGGATTAGGGTTTTCCTCTGAGGAGCTCAGCCAACTTGGAGACAATTTATCTTTGCTTTGAAATGTTCCAGGTGATGCAACTGCCTGCATCAACCTTACATGTTTTGATCAATTTTTTATTTTTTTTTGCCTGGTATGTTTAAGGGGAGTTTTCCCACATGAAATGAACAATTAAAATCTGAGCACCTGCAAAATGGCCAAGCAAAGAGATTAAAAATTCCAAACCTAACCCTTCTCAAGTAGAACTCTTAAGAAATTCTGTAACAATTAAACATAAAATAATTCTAGAATGAACATCTTTTAAACTGACTACTTCCTCATAAGTTTTTGTGGGGTTTCTTCAGTACAAAATATATATTCATTCCATGTCTTAAGTGCTGCCAACTCATTTTAGTATAAAAATGTGTGTAAGTCTACTTAGAACTGTCACACGCTCTAATAAAGTTACTGAAGTGAGTTCCATTAATGTACCTTGTAACAGCACAAGCCTTCTCCAGTTCTGCCAGCAGAGACAACCAGACAACTTTCACTCGCAAATCAGTACCTGTGTTTGCATAAGTGAAAGCAGGGATCTTTCACTAGGTTTGTTTTTCAGAATGTGGCACGTGAAAGTAATTCAGAGTTGCTGAGCTGTGCAAACCACAGAAATGTGCCACAAAAGCAGGCACAATGTGGAAAGAATTGCAGGAAAAATTAGAAATAAAACATAATAACCATGTACAGCAGAGCATTATGGGAACATTACAGAAACTTCGGCCTTATGAGAGATACTGTCTTGCCTAAAGCCTCTACATGTTTGATTCAAGTGGTAGCAGCACCTTGGCTTCCAGGTCCTTAATTTAATTGCTTTTTCTCATTATTCCTCTATTAATTGTTTCGTAAGTGATCGAACAGTTAAAATGAGCAGTGTTCAGAATGGCAACATTTCCTGCTTCTACAAATACAAACATCTTCTGCTCCACTCCTTGACAGGAAGCCCAGTCCTGGTTTTGTCAGTGCAGAGAACAGTTTACCTGATACCTCATCCAACTGTCTCAAGGCTGCCAGCCCCACAGCCTCTAGTCACCCTGCAGAAACTGATCCCTGAGGGAAACTGAGTCTGACTGAGCTATTTAATAAACACAAAGTCTCCGTAGTTTCTCCTGATGAAAGAAAGACCTGGTTCAGGACCATATCCAGTTAGATACCAGTGGGGCGCTCTTGAATTAGCTTGGTAACAGCCTGCTCGCATACAGCTCAGCACCCTCGCATTGAGAGGTGGGCAGCCTCACCAACATTCCCCCAAAGCCTGGTAGGAAGGTGCTATTTTGCTTATGACATATGGACTGAAATCTAACAATGTAAATGATAAATTCTCAGATGGTTCTTTATCAAACAGGTTAAAAAAATCAATACATATATATAGGAAAGGAAGGGAAAGAAGAAGGGATTTCCTTTTCTAATATAGTGCTCAACTATCACATGGTGATATAAACTGTGCACTCCCAAACAAGCCATTGCAGTTCACACTGCTATGGCTTGTTCATAAGGCCATACTCCATGTAATTGTCAGCCAAACTACATCAGTAAACTGTTCCTGATAGCACAGTAACTTGCCTTCAGCATTTTTCTTTTAAGCTCTAGACTTTTGCTTGTATTTATTGACCCTGACAATGCTGTTTAGTTACTACTTTGTAAAGTTAGATGTTAGCAATGCCAGAAGAGCTGGAAACTTCACAGAACAGAATCCTGTTCACAGAATTCTGCACAGAGTTTTGCATCATTAGCTGATATTATTCAACAGAAACGCAACGCAGCATGGTAGTGCTTAAATCCTTACTCGCTTCAGTGGGATTTATCTGAACTAAGAAGGTGGTCAAAACACAATGCAAGCTTTTCAACATCTGAGGTAGGTTTTCGCAACCGTCTTGAACGTGAATCCCTGGCCACGATTAGACATATTTTGCGTAACTTTCCACAGTAAATAAATGGCAATAATTGCTTAGACTTCAAACAACTGCAGAAGCAGATACTAACAGATAGTCCATGATACAGCTCATCACTCTTTTTTTTTTCTCCCATCAACAAAAGCAGATTAACTGCTTGGCTCTCCCGGAGTTTCCTGCAAGTGTGACAAGGTAGCAGCCCAAAAATTCACAGCTGAGTCCAGTGGAGACAAAGGCAGGGCTTTGAGCGTCCCTCTTATTGAACAGTTTTGTGGTGTAGTTTTGCTAGACAGTTCTAATTGCCGAGTTGCTGCCACTTCTGTAAACAGTATACTTTATCTAAAGGAAAGCGTTCAACAATGTTCATGGAGGGTTTCACAACTGCACCTTTGACACTACACTTGAAGCAATATTTGTGCATGTCTGTCACGTGGGTATTCATTTTCATTTGTTTTGAAATTAGCTTTCCCTTTTACGACAGAGTGTCTCTGAGCCTTTATTCTCTGGCTAACTTGCAAACTGAAATGGGTTTATAATTGTAAATAAAAAGGAAAACTATGACTTTTATGTTCAGTTAGATCTGCTTATCAATTCTATAATGCAATGGGAATGAATTGTCACAATCTGTCAAAACCCCTTCAAAGAAAATTGACTTGCAATTACTGCATACCAAAAAAATCATGTGAATTCAGCCAATAGATGTATATTTAAAAATACAACCACCTCACACAAAAAATAAACACCAAGAAAGGAAACCAACCAAAAAACCCTATCTATGGATACTTCCATCCACACTCTGTGGTAGAACAAGGATGCTGGCTGGGTTTCGTTCTCCCACCGCTACCAACAAATGCATTCCATGTGCTTACTAGAGAAGCGAAAAGGACTTTCCAATGTCTTGACAGCTAAAAGAAACCCCAGTTAGATTTAGTGCTTTTCGGAAAGCTGTAAATGCTATTCAGGCCTCTAAAAGCTCTCAGGAGCTATCAAATCACTAGCACTAACTGGTTTTGTTTTGATCCTTTCTCCCAACAAATGAGACTGATGCAGGTAAGACTGAAGTCCATTGACATATTTCCTATCAAAGATGCCTTCTTAGGCTCCTTTACTTATCAGCAAAAACATTTTCCACAGCACCAACAGCCACAACGTAAGTCTCTTTATGGACAGAAATATGCAGTAGGCCAAGTGTTGAAATGTCTATTCCAGCTGCAGTCCGTTCAAGAAAACCCTAAACAATTCAGGAGTTCAGTCGCAGTTTAAAGGAGCAGACAATGCATTTAAGCTGAAGAACAACATACTTGAAGTTTTATTTTCCTGTACAGTCCCTACCAGTGTTAAGCTGTTTCCTGAAGGTGCTGCCATTGTGTGTTTTCTTGCTTTGCAGCTGTGATGCGCACAAATCTGGGATTTTTATTACATTTGTTTTTTTCACAAGTGCCAGAAGCTGGACTGAGGTATGTGCAAAGGCCATCTGCCACACCTGATCAGAAAATCTTCCTTCACTCTGTCCACAGGAAGGTGAAGGTGCTTGAAAGCTTCTGGGAGGTACAAAAGAGGCAGAGTGGCTCTGCTACTAGCCAGAGACTGCCCCAAAGTGCTTGAGAATGGGACGGGTTATGCTAATTTTCTGCACGTTTGAATTGCAGACTCCTCAAGCTGAGCTCTCCAGAAATCTCAAGCGATTGTACTCCTGCTGTTTCCTCGAAGAGCAAGGGGAGTGGAGAAACCTGATTCCTCAGAAGGGTCCAATCTGCAGGTCAGTGACCCCTAGTCTAGGGAAAAACTGTGAACGCAACTGTCTTTAGTCCTTTATCTAGTTCTATTTTGACACACGTGTTTTGAAATGCAGTATCCTTGGAAACGTAACATCAACTGGAGTTAAACATTCAGCTCTTATAAATAAGTCTATTACTAGGGGCTTCAGCATTGCATTGCTTTGAACTAGCAGTATAACTGATCCTTCTGAGTCTTTATAATAACACAGAATGAGATTTTTAAAAAGCGGTACCACACGGGGTGTACTACCTTTTCAGGAAACCAAATGACACCGCATGAAAAGGTTGATTATATGTCTTTGGAATGTGCAAGGAACATTCAGAAATTACATTTCTTTTC
Source organism: Chloroceryle amazona (assembly GCA_027560015.1). Lineage (NCBI taxonomy): Eukaryota > Metazoa > Chordata > Aves > Coraciiformes > Cerylidae > Chloroceryle > Chloroceryle amazona. The sequence continues at coordinate 13,289 of JANHFX010014919.1, read as the reverse complement.
AGCAACAAGAAGGAAAATAAGTTGTTTCATTGTGACAGTAACTGCCCCAAAACACACACTGTTCAAGGGAAGTGGTAAATTCATGACAGCATAATATCCTGTATGTGAGTAGTATCCTTTCCTTATTACCAAAAAAGGACAGGGAAATGAATTATAGTGGGATGTCTCTCAGAAAAAGTATTTTATTATTGGTTTTGACTTGACTTTTGACCATAAGCTTTTTTTTTCATCGTGTTGTCTACATGCAGCCGCAATGTTAACCTCACACGAAACACATAGCCTTTAGTTTAAGATACGTCAAATAAATTGAGTCCCCACAACCAAAAGTGTCTTCTTGACACATGGCTAAAATACTGTCAAGACACTGATCACAACCAAAACGTCCCTCTTGCTTTCATCCCTTCTTGCAAATCAGAGTAATCAGTTGAATGGCCTCATCTTACTGCTGGGAGTTCCTCATGGCATACTGAAAAAAGGCAAGTGAAAGTCTTATCACATAGTGGGGGGAAAAAAAGGTTGAAGTAAAGGCTAAAGTATGTATTTAGAATGCTTCTCTGTATACGAAGATTTGAGCAATTCCTAAATTGCGCTTGTGCCCAGTGATTTTTAACCAGTTATTCTCAACTTCCCTGGAGTAACAGTCCTGATTTTTTTTTCAGACTAAACCCAGAGCAGCCATTCCTCAATTCACTCCCGTCGAACACGCCATGTTATACGGCGTTCTCAAACTCCCCACGGGGTCTGAGCATGAATAACTTCAGGAGTGGCAGGCAGTGTTAATTTACAGAACTGCATCTTTAAGATAAGGAGGAGGGAACTTAATATATTGCAATTAGCGACTTAGGAACGAGTTCTGCCTGGAAAAGTAAGTGTTAAGCTTATTGCCTGATACTCACAGAATTGATTATTCCCTTAAGTGCTTGGAATCCTCCAGTGACAGGGAACACTTGCTCTCTGGTGTCAGCGATTTTTTCAAGCTTTGGAGAGAAAATGTGGGCAAACACGTGAATTGTTTGGCAAACTAAATTAGTCACACTGCTTTTCACCCTTAAAATGTAAATGGATGTCTAAAAACAACTCCCATCAACTCTGCAAGGAGAAGGAAAAATTTGAGTTCCCTCCCAGCTAGCTATGAATTTCCTGAATGGGAGGACTCAGTACAGCGTACTGCAGCTAACAAAATTGTACAGTGGCTAGCCATTGTGTCAAACAACCTCACTAAGGAAACCTTTCATGGCCTGCCCTTTGGCAGTGATTTCTTAACTCTTTCCAGAATTACCTGCCCCATTTGCTCTGCCTGCTGTTAAAAAGCCTTTCTATGTGCCTTCTATGGTCGGGTCTTTTGTATACTTCTCCATTTAAGCTACAGACTTCACTGGGACATAGAAACTCTGGAAGAACTTGTTGTGGATGTGGGATCCTTCCTGCTTTTTCTTATCCCAAGGCTGTTGCACGTGCTGCTTGAAGCTTGTCTGTAGCTATGCCATTGATGTGACCTGTAGCCTAATTTTGTTGTCGTTTTAATGAAAAGGGGTTTGCCTGCACCCTTTCCTCTGGTTAAGCAAAGAAGGGTATTTCCGACGGGTCTCCTCAGCAATGAAAGTGACACCCACGCCTTCTATTCATGCTTATGTACGTACCCGAGCGTCTGCTTCCTGAGCCAGAGAAAACATTATACCGCCTCGTGTAAGTAAAATTAATTCCTGTGTTACTTAACTGTATAAAACCCTGTGACAAGGTACTGCCAGTCATCTAAAATAATAATGTTCTTACCTGTTCTTGTACAAAATCAAGCACACCAACGCAGTAAACTCTAGCTCCCAGCTCTCTGGATTTCTTTGCCTGCCCCAGAATAGAATAGAGGAGTAAGCATTTTTTCATTCAATGGGCAACACCCAAACTCTTCAGACTATAACATGCATTTTCACCCAGCACTCACCTCTTTTGCTGCATACAAGGGAACCTGACCATCTAGCTTGCCATCTGTCAATGCAATGATGATACTAGAAAACCTCGAGGCTCCTTGGTTCGCAATTTGCATGTTGGCCTGAAAACAAAAAGTACTTATCCAGCTTAAACTTACACCCAGACTTTCAACCCAGATGCTTCTTCTGAGTACAAAATCTGAAACGAAAGCCATCTTCAAACCCATCTCTTGTGACAATCCTCTGCCTCCCTTTAACTCCCTTCTAACAAGGAGATCTTTCATTGGTATTTTCCAGTCACGAGTGAGTCCATCTCCAAAGTGCTGGGGTCACTGACTGACCAACCCTTGCAAACACCTGATTCTTTCAGGAAGTTCCTTCTCAGAGTTGTGACGCTCACTTCTCACAGTTACAAACTTGTCCCCATAGACAATAAAGGAAGATACTGAGTTTCTGTCCACAACAGTGAAAGCTCAGATCCACACCTTATCCCTAAACTTCAGGCCCTGAGTCTTTCAAGCAAAATTACAAAGTATACTTCAACTTATAAAGAAAATAAGAGCAGCTGGGAAGTCCATAATTAAGATAGTCCAAATTAAGACCATTTGTCTTGAAAACACTGATCTGTGCTGTAAATTCTCCATAAGCACATGCTCTAGAAGGCACTGATAGCCCCCCAAAGCTGTGTGTGACTATTTACCATGTAATTGGTATGCTGTGTGAGCTGTTCGGTTCACGACAAAGAACCGCTCTCTACTTCGAAGGATCGAGTCAAATAAATTCCATATGGCAATCTTCTGTGATGGCTGATCTTCTGCATGGGATTTGCATAGTATCTGGGCAATCTTGGGACCACTTAAGAAACCCAACAGATTCAAATATAACAGACTGAGGCATATGATCAATCTGTTTATGTTACAGGATGTTGCCTTTATCCAAAGAGTGAGAACAGAGGATATTTTGATTTGAAGAAGGTAAGTAAAACCTACCTGTTTTAATCCTTCATGTATATATGTGTCACCTGCTGGTTTTACCTCCTCCAAATCCTTAAGGCCCTTCTTGATTTTCTCTCTGAAAATAAAAAGGTAAAAGACTGTTCACTTAATTCAAAGTGGGGAAGGAGGTTAGTTTGTTGATGGAAAAATTAGTCTTTGCCATAAAGGAGATCTGAAATTAAAATCTGAAGAATATAGTGTTTAGCCGAGATACCACGTGGAGGCAGATTTTGTATTCTCAACGGAAGCGGCACTGTGGTGACAGATATTTTAAACCTAAATAACACAATATGTCTCAGTGAGTCAAAGGGATAGAATCCAGTAAAATGTTTCAGACGGAGTCATTATTGCAGAGAAGTGGCAAAGCCTCAGGCCAGTTAAAATTCTGTTAAATGAAGTCTACTTTGCTAAACTAAACCAACTTCACTTCCAATCACACTGCAATTAAAAAAGAAATCCCCTAAAACAGCAGCTCTATCTCTAGAGAAATCTTTTCAGTCAATATGCAGGCATTTAACAGGGTAGGACAGAATTACGATAATTAACATAGTCTCCCTTAAAAAAAAAAAAAGTTATCAATAGGCAAATGCAGCATATGCAAGACACCCCTTATATCCAAGGAAAGGGACTAAGATTAAGGATTTCTTTTCGTTTTTGGCCATTGCTACCTTTGTGTGACCTCTGTGAAGACATTATTCTTAGACACGCCGCAGTTCGCTTACGTTTAACAGGAGGATAAGGCTATGACTTTTTTTTTTCTCATAGGCCTTCAAAGTACATTCCATCTCTGACTACAAGATGCTCACTTAGCTGTGATAAGTAAGAAACCAGTAGGTAGCACAAAGGCGTTATTTCTAGAGAAATCAACGTGAGGAGGAAAAGGAAGGCAGAGAGGCTTGAATAAAAGAATCAGATCTGGAAGTTCTTAAGTCTTACACAAGTAAATTCCCAGTGAGGCCCATGGAAACTTGTCCTAGGAAAGGAAAAGTCAGAATTAAGTAGGGACAAAATTGGGGTCAGAATATGTAGAACACTGTTACAAACATAAGTGACAAAGAGGAAACCAGCAGGGCTGAGGAGCTGGAGGGAAAATACATTGCAGGATGCATGAAAGCTTTCCTTAGGGCAAAAAAAAGAGAAAGAATGCATATGCTGCTCTGCCTGAATGCCACCCACTAGTCATTTGTTCCACTGATGGGCTTCCTCTATGTTTAGAAGCTCTGTTCCAAAGTACAATCCATAGCTGTAATAAGCTCCCAATCGCAAGATCAACCTATACAATCAGGGAGGGGAACGGGGGGGAAATGTGGCATTGACTATATGCAAGAGAACAAGTTATGTAAGATAATACAATCTGTTTGATCCAAATATTTTACATTCAGCATCTATAGAAACAACTTGAACTGATTATGTATGAATGTAGATTATAAACCACATACTTAGTGCTTGCCAGAAATGAGTGGCAGCACATCACAGGCGTTAGTGTTCTGCTGCCAAGAAACAAGCAGCAACTGAAGCTCCAGTTTTCTGAAACAGATTTCATTCTGCAAAAATAGCTTTTGTGCAATCACTTGCTTTATTTATCTAAAATGTCTTGTGTCCCGGTCACACAGAAATCTCTGGCGTTTCCAGGCCTCTGTGTACAAGGGGTTCCAGGAAAATCTTTGGCAGCGTGAGCCTTTTTAGCTGTATTTAATCAGCCACCACCTCTTTCCCTCAGGGCACATCTGTGCAAGATAGGCCCAGACAGATGTGATGAAGCTTCACCCATGCTCTGAGTTGGTCGTGTACAAGTGAGTTTTGGTCTGGATGTCACAAGCCCAGTGCGAGTGCACGACTTGGAGCCCCAGGAAATAAGCCCCACCAGACAGCAGGAGAGGTTAGTTCTATCATGCCAAAGCTTGCACCCAGACAGTTTAGAGGGAGGGCACGGAGCTCGTGTCTGCCTCAGTCATTCTCATATGAGGACTCTCCTTATCCCACCAGCCGTTGACTAAGCCCTCATTCCCTCTACACCGAATCCCTCATTCCTGCCCCTCAGCAGTCTCAGAACTCTCCCTTCTCTAGTTTCTGTAGCAACTCTCGGTAGCCACAAAATTCCACAGAGAAAGTCTGTGATTTAAAACTCATCCGTACTGAGGTAGGAGAGCCATGACCTCAGTCTGGGTGTGTGGGCACTACCACAGTTCAGTAAGAGCTTCATGGTTTTAAGTCAGACAAGGGAAGGAGTTGGAAAAAGCAAAACAGAATCGTCGATTTGCAGCCTGTCTGTGTTTGGGCTGAATGAGTACAAATTTAATATCTCTCCCCCATTCAGCATATGTGCTGTATCACATCTCTGGCTTTTAGGAAAGGCTCATCTAATTTTTAATACCTATCCTGCCTTTCTCTCTTTTAAGCTTAGTAACTACTTCCGATTAATTCCTCCAGCAGCAGACAGCCAAACACAGTCATGGTGACGTGCTTTCTCTCATTTTGCTGCGCAGGTTCTCTTTAGCTAGTCTGTGAAGAGAGGCTGCAGGTGTAACTCAAGCCTGGCCAAGGTCAGGAGAGGTTCTGGTGGTAGCTTCAGCAGCACCCACTGCTCTTCCTTCTCTGCAGAGCTCTGCTGCACTCCATCTCGGAGAGCGGGACCTCCTTGTGGCAGCGCTAGACACCTCAGCTGCAGAGGGCTCATGTGCTGTGAGGGGGGCTGTGCCCCAACTCTGCTGCCAGGCACGCTGGCCTATCTGCAGATACTGATGCCTGCACAGGCCAAAGTCTACAAGGAGCTTGCCTTGTGCCTTCGGTGTCTCCCCAAGGCAGGGCACTGCGCAACTCGATTGCGAATTGAAACTGGACCATTTAGCAGAGGTTAAAAAACAGCTCATCTTTGCAACAGCTGAGGAAAATCACATCAACGTAAATTAAATTGTAGCAACCTCTCCTTATCTCAACGTGCTCTGGCATTTGGATGGACTTTCAGGTCTGAATGTAGCTGTGTGCTTCTCTGAGTTCTAGTTACCCCCAGCTCACGGGAGAGGTTTCTCTGCGTAAGCTCTGCTGAAGCAAGCTGCAAGCCTTTATTTAGGAAACTCACCAGGTACTGTGTTCATCACTGTTTAGTATTACCTCTCGCTTTAACTGAGTTTAATTGTCACAATGACAAAAATAGTTTTGTCAGTAGCCAAGTGGCCGGACTACTCATGTTGTTAAGGCACTGCCTTGTTTTCTTGCGTGGACAGGACCACTGGCAGTAACATTTCTTCCTGCAGCAGCAGGATGTAGATCTCCCCCCCATTTGAGAGGACTAAAGATAAAGCTGCAGACTAGTTATGAAGCTCAAGCCACCTGAGTTTCTCAGAGACATGACACTGTCTTTGAGAGCAGGAACATTTAAGAGAAATCAAATCAAATCCCTGTTTTTTTTAGGGAGATTTTGTGCTCGTACAGTAGTGCTGTGGAGGTTTAGAATCGGTGGAAGTTGTCACGTGAGCCTCAGGTCATGCTGATTCAGTTGGGCAAGGAGCTAGTCTTGTATGGAAAGCTGAATCTATGCAGGTTTAAGTAGTGGTGTTCGCAGCTCTTCTGGATGGGGGACAGTATGTTATGTTTCCTCTCTGTGTTGTGTTCTACCTATTGAAGTGCTGGAATGTTGAATAGTTTTTCAGTGTGTTGGGAGTATGAGCGCAGGCAGGGAAATCGTGATTTTTCAGTGAGCATATATTTATTGTCAGGAACGAGGCTACGTGCCTGCGAGGCAACGTACTTTAACAAATAAAGGCAAACAGAGTAGGTACTTTGGTTTGCTGCTGAGGAAATATAGTAACAGGAAAAGACACAAACCTGTTAGTAAAAAGGGGGGGAGTGTTCATCAACAAAAAGAGAGATGGTTACACCTGATGAACAGAGCTGTTGCAATGGTGAAAGTAAATCCCGCACATCAGATGTTTAATTTGGAGGAGGTCCCTGCTTTCTACACCTCTCAAATCCTACAGAGGAGCTGCTACAATAATAACTATTCTGCTTCAAACTTCAGGCCTCCTACAAGGGCTTAAGATGGAAAGCATGTAAGTGGCTGACTGTGCTGTCCTTTATGCACTCAGCAGAACATGCTCTCTGCAGATGGCTCTATTTTGGCAAGCTTCTTGAACCAAAGCATGGGATTAGCTCAGGTGACCGAGGCTCAAAATGCCCATCTTGCTAGATTACATGTGTCTGTGCAATGAAGGAATAGACAGTGCTCCACCAGACTATGGACAAGCACGGTAAAGTACAGTTGGGTATGTATCTGGTACTCCAGTGTCCTATTTTTGCACCTTCATTAATACAACCTCTCTTGATTTCCAGCAGGAGTTTCACAAGCGCAGTCAGCAGGGCTAGTCCTGGCCATGGATGCTGGTCCAATGCCTCAGAAGCAGGTTTACAGGAGCAGCGTGCAGCAGGCCAGAAAAGACCACAGGCAACGCTGGGCCATCCGGACATCTGTAAGTGCATCCACTCCTCTGTATTTGGAGGAGTGCTTTTCAAAAGCAGCAGCAGAACTGGGACCCAAACGAGAGCACACATCTCTACCACTCAGTGTACAGTTTCCAGGTAAACTACACAGGGGAAACGTCTATCTCTAAAATGGGATGTAACCATTGTGTGTAGTCTTTTTCCATCCAGATGGGTTTTTTTGTTCTATGTATGTATTATAGCATTCTGTGTATTGTGGTTAACAGCAACTTCTGTTTCCAGAGTTATTCACATAGCACTGTTCACAGTCACAAAATATCTGGTAATCTGGGGGCTCTGGGGCTATGGTGTGGGTTTCTTTATATCCACAGCTTTATTATGCTGTAAAAACCAGCAAGAACCTTGTGCAATCAGAAGCCCAAAGCTTTCAAAACAAACAAAAAAAAGACTTCCCTACTTTGAACTAACTGCTGGGAATGAACTGTGGTTTCCTGATGTTTGTGAATTAGCTAGTAAGGAAGGGAAAAAAAAAAAACAAACCCTGCAAGTCTAAAATGCACATAAAAAACCCAAGGGTGTAATATCCCATAATCGCACACAGATACACACCCACTCCCAAAATTGCACTGTATTTAGTATCCTCAGCTTCTGTTTGGAACAATGGGAGTTACACATTCTAAGTCATTTTCCTCTGTTAACTTCTTTAATATTTAAAAGGACAGCTGTTCCAACTGTATCTGTCCATTCTTACATAGGTACATATGGTCACAGTTACCAATGTATCCTCACCATTCCCCTTGTAATTCCTCCTAAACAATAAGGGCAGTAATTTCTTCTCCTGCCACACTCGCAAAAGCATTGGCAAACCTTGCCTAAAGAAAAGTCTCACGGAGGAACTCATGAGAACTCAAGAATGCTCTTCCTATACTTTAAATGACTGTTCTGACAAAACCATGGTTCTTTCCATAGCTTCCAGCATACCCCGGACAGGCAATGCAAAAGAGCACTTGTGTTTCGATGGCAGGGTTCCAGATTCCTGCTTGAGCATTCCAAGTGGTCTGTACACTATCAGTGCTGAGTCTCTGTGCTTGATACAGGATAGGCCACTGACAGGGATTAAGGACGTACTGAAATGAAAAGAAAGGACCTCATTGACTTCAGCAGTCCTCAGGCTTAAGTGTCCTCCCCTGACCTCTCTCAAGCCATCTGGAAAAACGGTGTAGAACTTTGTCTCTCCACACATAAAGCAGATCCTGGGAGGGAGGGAAATGAAAACATGGCCATTCTCAAGTCAGACCGCGTTTTTAGATGCTAAAACGGGGGGCTTAGATTTGGGTCTTCAAACACTTATTTCTAGGATGATGTCAGCATACCTTTCTGTGGCATCACACAGTTGTCTGTTGCCAATGACAGGTCTCTTCAGTAAGTCTCTACTTACTATTATGTTATCATTAAAAAAACAAAAACAAAACCACAAAAACCAAGCACCACGACCCCGCAGTAAACTAACCAACTATGGCATATTACTTTTTGTATTGACTCTACTCAAGGGAGCAGAATGGAAAGAGTGCCTCACTTCCACCCTGCCACAGGTTGTCAAAGTGATTCCTAAATGGTTTATCCATATGTTCAAAATCCAAAATGTTGTGCAGTGTGGTTAGCTTCCGGACAGAGGGGGAGAGAGGAGGGCGTGTTCTTTGTGACAAGGCTGACAAGGCTCTTTCTCTGGAGACTTTCAAAACCCCCCTCGATGTGATCCTGTACAACCTGCTCTGGGTGACCCTGCTGGAGCTGGGAGGTTGGATCAGATGGTCCCCAGAGGTCCCTTCCAACGCCCAACATTCTGTAATATGGAAGGACTCTGATGATGGTACAGCTGTCCTCTGCTGAAAGCACCAATTCCACAATACTGTTTTTCTGTTCCTGTAATTTTAGTAGTTGATTTTGCAACAATCTCATCTCTACCTGCTTTTCTCCTTCTGTTTCCCCCCACCTATCCCTGACCTATCCTAGCTGCTATTCCTGATTTACTTTAGAAATCAGATTAGCCTTGGTTTCCAGCCTTTGAAAACATCTACTGAAAGGAAGCATTCAGGCACATCCATTCATCATCACAGTGACAGAAAGATCTCGCACCTTTCAAGCGGCACCAACTTCACTGTTTAAAACAGATTTTGAAGTAATGATTTGAAAGTATGAAATTAAATACCTACCTTATGACATTATGAGAAACATTAATTTACCACTGTTTGTGCTAGACATAAAAAAAACCACTGAAGACTTGTCTAGAGATGCTACTTTACACAAGCAAAAGCAAGATTCATTTCTCCCACTATGCAGAGTCATGCAGAGATCAAAACACCACCTGTAGTTGCTCTGCAAAGCAGTGGCAGAGTTCACATCAAGAATTTGTTTCACACAGTTGTTCTCCTTCCTTTCTTACTTGGCTATCCATGGATATGTTCACAAAATTAAATCCAGCTCTGCACGGAGGCTTTCATGACTGGCCACCACTTAAAGGTATCCGTTATTATTCAGTATCTGTTACTGTTCCTTTGATTTAATAAGAGCCTTCAGCAGGGAGGAGGGAAAGGGAAAATTAAAAAAGCAGTGCACTAACCTGTCTCCAGTTAATGGCATAATGACGTGTGCTTGGGTGGAAAACACGATAAACGATAATCTCATCTTGGGGCTTTTAAAAAAGGGAAAAAGGGGGGGAAAAAATAGTTTTAGACAAATGATGAGAAATGTACAGATGCACAGCATTTCACTCATTTATTCATGCTTCATTAGTATCATCTTTATCCTCCAACTTCCAAAGAAAATTTAGAATTAAAGGATTTCTGCTCATCTATTCCTTACCCAGATGCTTTGAGAGTGAAGAAGCAGAATGATTCTTTCTTGCCTGACTAGACTCCAGTTCAAAGACGCACTAAGCCTACCTGTGAACATCTCATGCAACCCAACTGAAAGGGAACTTCATAGGTTATGATCTACCAACGTACAAAATGAAAGACATCCTTTTATATTTTCTGCATCACTGGTGTAAAAAAGTCAGGGATGCAGACTCAGAGTACCCTCTCGCTCCGGGATATTAAAAACGGAGCCATTCAACAGTTTCCCCTTTTTAAGGGTTGATCCTGCCACAGAATAGAAATTTCAAACAATGGGTTTGGGTCATAAAATCATCAAAGACAGAGTGCCTTCACCTGATTCATCTCTAAACAAGTAGCATGACAAACTCTTACAGGATGAGTAGGTTTTTGTTTCAGTGACACAGCATTGTGACACTTAAGACCAACTTTCAGAGGAGTATCCAGGGAAACATAATTATAAAAAACAATAGTGTATGAATTGATTTTATTAAGGAATTAAATCCTGGTTTTAAGACCACCTGTCTCTTCCAAGAGGATTACAAGGAACTACATCCAACCGTCAGTGGAAAATGCGTAACAATTGATGCTCTGGAAGCTCAAGACAGGTACCTTTCCTAAGGTAAGTTGTACCAACATGCCTATATAAGCTTACCTGCTTATAATTTTTACTCGTGATGAGTTCAATATATTCAGTAATTCTATACTTTTCTGAATTATGTGTATCAGCATTAATTAGTCAGGTTAATGTCAGTAAAGACGCAACACCTGTAAACACAAATGACTGTACATCTTCGGTTCACTTGTGTCAGCAGTGCAACTGAAAGTTATTGGCAGTACTGGGCAAATCTTTGCACAAGACTGCACAGATCTTGGATTTAAGATCCTGTGTTGCGGTCTGCCTGTTAAGGCTCTGAATACAAAAATCTGAGATGCTCTAAATTAAATTTCAATCTAAATGATGGGATTATCGATATTCTTAGTTGCCTCAAGTGCTTGTCAAACAAAAAGCAAGTACTTGTAATCCCAGTCTCTGGTAATTACATCATGGCTTAGCCAAAGCAACGTGGGACTTTCCTATTTGAGGTGCAACTCTGTGCATAACAACCTCAAAGTTATGGTTCAGCTAACTTGTCTTTAGGACAACCACAAGACTGGCCTCTTCACAACACATCCCCTTTCTGTTCCACTCTCCAAGCACTCAGACGCCGTGTCGATGGAAGAGGACCGTATGAAGGCACAGGTTAGACCTGACAGCCCTGCCAGGCACAGGCCTTTCAGAAGCGAGACCATCAGCATGCAGCGTTGTTATGGCCAACGTGCTTACAGACAAGTCACCATGGAGAGCACAGGCACTGCCATGACCTGACTCTGCAGGTAAGGACTGAAGGAAACTGCTACCAATGGCTGCTTTGCCTTCCTCCCACAACTCCTCGTCAGCTTAAGGAAGGGCAAGGTGGAACAACTCCACACTTGATTCTGAAATTGTCCTGAACCTGAAGGCAGGACAAAGCCTCACCAGCCCCCAGGGGCACTCACTGCAGCCCCATCAGGCAAATGCTCGGGAGATGCACCGTTCAGGCTCCCCCAGGAGCCCAACCACCATCATGCTGTGAACGATTTGTGCCACATAAGGCCCAGTGCTTAACACCTGGATGCTGAGCAAGATGCTCGTTAGAGGGACACTGGCTCTGTACCATAATTGGTCCTCCTTTGCTGTGAAAGGTCAGCAGAGCAACCTGCCAACTCAACAGCTTTATTTCAGATACTGGGGCCAGAACGCTCACAACTGTTGCAAAAGGGAGTGTCATTTGGCTGTACAAAATGATGAACTGTCAGGTTTACACTGAACAAGTACCACCCTTTCAATGGGGGCAAATGTCTTTTTGGATCACTCACCAAAAAGACAATCTGCTTTGGTATCATCGGGCCCTTTCTCTCTTATTCCAGAGCTTACAAAATAACTCTGAAAAGCTTGTGTCACCCACTTGCTTTCAAAGAGATTTGATTTCAACAAGATGAATGTAAGCAATATTTAATTACGCAAGCCTAATCGTATCTCTTTATTAACAAGCTAAGATTATCATTGCCCACTGCACTTTATTTTCCTTAGCAAAGACTACCACATCTCTGTCTGTGTCTTTGGGGGGGCTTCCTTTGTTTTCATCTGGTTTGGGTTTGGTTTTGAGGTTTTTTTTAAAGCAAAATGCTGCATCACAGCAATCCTCAGCTATCCGTAGAGTACAGTTAGCCAGTATTTACAACAGCCGTTTCTGTGGCAGCAATACTTGCCAGATAACACTGCTAGCCAGTTACAAAGTCGATTACATTTACATGCAACAAATATACAGCTAACATGGCATAGACTTCCTGTAGGTTTGAGATTGAAAGATATTCCCTCCCTTTTGACCTGAGCTGTGTATTTTCATATAAACAGATATGTATTCAGTTTGCCACCTTTATCTTCTCAAGGCAATAAACAAGAAGCACTTCATCAGAAATGAGGCATGCGGCTTATGGAAAAAAAAATAGTTTTAAAAAATCAAGTTACATCTGACAGTAATTTTAGAGATTTAAGTATTTAAAGGTGCATCTTACTGAGCTCCACACATGAGAAAAGGAAGTAAAAGTTTTCAGCATTTTCCAGCAATTTGGGCACTAGGAGCCAAACTCTTTAAGATGTTTGTGAAACACAGCTGATTAACAAAAGCCTTCGGGGGGTATTTTCAACATATCCTAGCATTACAGATGTTACAAGGAGCAAAACGCACCTCACAAATCGTTCTGTCAGCTGATTTACAAAATCAAATATTTCATGCCAGTTCTGTGCTACACTCCCCGATCTGAAAAGAAAACAACAGCACGTTAGTAGGCCTTACTTAAAGGAACCAGGCACGGAAGGGTGACAATTTCAGTGAGAAATTGGACAGCGCAGGATTCTTTGCTTCTCTATTTCCAGTCCCCACTGTGGTACCACTGGCGGGGGTACCTGCGTGCGACTTCTGCCACGATTTGCCGAGCTCGGGCACGGCAAAATGCAGACGTTAGGCAGCACCCGG
>JANHFX010014916.1:27661-56416 GCA_027560015.1 Chloroceryle amazona | reverse complement strand
GCAGAAACCACTAGTGAGCAGATAAATTATTTTTCTACACATTTGTGTTTCAGGAGATGGATGAAGCACTATCAATTATTCAATCAAGCACAGAGGCAGCAAACCAGCTGTGTACAAGCAAATCACTCATAGGAGCATCCGGGGCAGTTACCCCACTATAGAATATATTTCAGTAGTATATAAATTAATAGGAAAAGGTAGATTTACATTTCAATGCTCTTGCAGATGCCTAAAGTCACGTAGATACTGCATGTTTAGTTATCTCTGCTGGGATAAGGGTTCATCCATACGAGTCTGTGGAAAGATGACACTGGATTTGTGGATTCTGGTAGAACTTGCAGGGTGAGCTGATAGGACAAGGAAATGGCACCTGGCAAAGGAGGCATTAGTTTTATTCCCCTTTTGCAGGTGAAAAGGGAAGGCCTGAGGAAGCAAAGGGAAACGGAAGCATATAAAGGACTGAGAAGTGAATCCTGTGGGTTTTTTTCAGTTCATTGTGCTTGAGTCACAAGGCTTACGTCTTCTCAAGAAGATCTACACCTCATATTCAGCAAGGAGCTGGGAAACCGCAACTTTACCCTCATCACCTCCAACAAAATGAATGGGATTTAGAGATGCTCAGAAATAATGGGCAGCCCAGAGGTCACCAGGGAGCTGAAACCTTGTATCCATAAACCCCACGGGCGAGACCTGTGCAAACCGAAGTATGAAAACAACAGTGAAGCATTTAAGATCTGGATAGTTTTCCTTGAAGATATTTCTGACCTTTGCCATGAACGTTGGTACAAATGATATTTTTGTTTGCAAGAACAATTGTAAAAAGGCAGCCGCTCAGAAACATGCATTTGACTGATGCTTCACTTCAAAGGGGCTTATAAAGCCATGCAGAATTCTCTTTGCTGCGTATAGAAGTTTCAGTCCCTCAGGAAGCGAATTGAAGCAATGAGATCTGGATAATACAGTTTGCAAAACAGAAAATAGCAACGAAAGGCTGGCAAACAGCCAGGTGCAATTGAAACGTACTCGAGGACTGAGATACATCCCGAAACTGTGTTTGAATAAGGAACATTGTCATAAAAACCAAAGCCGTCGATTCATGAATAATACAGGACCAAGAGACAGGTCTGAATTTGTCATGTAAATTATTTACTGTAACTATGAAATGGCCACCTGTCTAGGCTTGCAGCAGCTTTTGAACCAAGGCCCTTTCAATCAAAAAGGAAAAGATAAAGTTGCTTAAGCTAAAGAGGAACTTCTTGGCTACTGCAGAGCAGGGCACTCCTGCCATCATGCACAGAGGCATGAGTAGGGGTTGTGACCTCCACTGGGCGGATCCGTCTGTGTTATGAAGCTGGGAAGCATCTTCAGGGAGAACTTTTCACCTTGTTCTGCTGGTGTGGTCAGTGATGATTTTGTCCATGGGGCCTCAGCTTGGGACCAGGCCACCAAGGCATTCCAGATGGCTCCCAGCAGCATGGCCAAAGTGCCAGAAGGCAGTGGCACCGTGCACCTTCAGAGGCGATGGCCTTCTCCAGCAGTGGTTTGGTTTTGGCTTAGTGAGATTATAATATTTAATATTATAAACTCGTGGCCGAGACGTCTTGATTTGCAGAGGCACTTCCTGTATGGGATGGAGAGCAGCTCCGTGAGACCCACTGCCAAAACCAGCCTGACCTAATACTGATGAGAAACACAACACCTTTGTACCCAGCCAATAACAATTCTTAAAGGTGAAACAAAATCTGCCCTGGAAGAAGTCTGAAAGACATTACTAGGGATTCTGGATACACCCTTACACTCCTACCCTGGACTGTTCCCACCATCTCACCTCAGCTCCTCCATACTGACTTGCAGCTCTGTTCAACCTGAGCTGGAAGAGAGATGAGCTCCCAGCAGATCTATATTAAACAAGAGCTACTTTGGAAAGGCACTCGGCATACTTGTTTAAATAACCTCTCTTACTCTCCAATTGTCTTGTTTTTCTCAGGGTTGTCATAGAGAGGAAGATATTGATGAGTTAATGGTGTGTCAGGGAGTACAGATGAGAGTGAAATCATTTACTCTGTTGTTGAAAGCATTTATTTCTGACCTATTTCTCCACTGTGTGTAGCTACAGCATCTCTCTATTCCTTCATGTCAGTTTGGACATGGGGAAGAGCATCCTGCAGTAGAGGGGGTGCACAGACATGGTTAATGCTGCACTGCCTGGGACTAGAGGAGTTATCTGTCATGTTCAATGCATCTTGAGAAAACAGACACCTTGTAGCAGGGAAGTCAATAGGTTGTTTAGTTATACTGAGCTTCTAGAAGGCAAAAACTCATTTTCACCTCTCTAAAGAAAGTTAAGGTCTTAGGTATCAGTGCATTAGATCTTAAGAATGTCCTATCAAGACACAGTCTGCTGTAAAGGTTGTTACCTTTTAAGAGAATTGTCTTACTGAAATCAGTAAGGTCTTTGCTCTCTTCCCTCATATGAGAAAGGTGATGAATGAAAGCAGGCAGAAGGTTCTTAGACTGTTTTTCCCAGAAATAACCCAAAACTTTTCTCCCTGGTGCATTCCAGCTTTGTTTGCACTTAACTTGAAAACTGGAAAATAAGAGATAAAAGGTGAATGATGCCAGGCCAGGCTGTCTCAGAGTTTTAACCATCAAAAGGCTTCTTCAGCAGAAGTAGCAATACAAAAAGTCCAAGACAGCACGTACAATATGGATGAAGAGCTACCTACAAACTCCAGCCTTTCTAGAAGGTACAAACGCTGTTGAAACCGTTCCCTTGGGTATTTTTTCCTGCCCTTGCCAAAGCACACAGCCTCGCACCCAACCCGCACCACGTATCTATACTTTCCAGATATCTCCAACAATTACTCCATTCACACTGGAAGGCAGCATTGCCAGCAGAACAGCCTTGATTGGAGCAGTGTATTAACTAAAGATACTAATTAACTGATGCAGGCTTTCATTGTCTCACATTTCCACTATCGTATGGCCTTGCTGTGCTCTAACAATACTTGAAAATTCTAACTTGTTTTGTCTCCTCTGGCTTTTAAATACCCTTGCATTCCCACTCACAGCTTTGGATGGGGATACACCTTGAAAAAAACAAATAAACATCTTGCAGACACCTCTACCTTCTTCTGAAGGCAGCCCTGGAAAGGCTGCTGCTTTACTTGTTTATAAAGCCCTAAGCCAAGAAAGGACAACATTTAAATACTGCCACAGTAACACCAGACAGCTAATTCCAGTGACTGCAACAACAGAGCCAGGAAAGGAGGGAGGCAAGAAAAGTGATCAGCTCAAACAATATTTGCTGAAAAGACAATCCTAAACATTATTAACCTGCTTCTCCTCTGCCATCAAAATTACACTGCAGTATCTCTGGTTCAATGAGAATCAGACCCTGAAAGGTAGCAAGACCCTTCCTGCTAACAAGCTCATAAACTAATGGCACTTGAACAGCTCAGCACACCAGGCTTTATGACCTGCAGTGAAAACAGATTAGACACGATGCAAGGGCAAGGGAGTCTCTTCAAACCTTGTCTTCAGCTGCAAAGTGCGTGCCTCTGATGAGCAGGCTTTGGTTTGCAGCTCAGTACTCTCTTCTGCATCTCCATGTCCATTTGTGGTTCAGCAGCATGTTTACAATATTGAAAAAAAAAAAAGCACAAACCAACAAAACAATAAAAAAGAAAAAAAACCCCCACACACAAAAAACCCCAACAAAACCAAAAAACAAACCCAACATCTTTTTGTTCACATGTCATTTCAAAGGCTGGATTGTGTTCTCACCTCTGGCTTCATCCAGAAATCTAGATATCTTTTAAGTTGTTCTGCTCCTTTCCAGAGGCATTTAGAAGTTGTGTGGGTGTTAGTACTGGATGAGCACTGATTTCAGGAGGGAATTAGTACATGTTCTGAATGGAGAAGATATGATTTGTATACACTCAAGATATGCTTTGTATACACCCGAGGCTTGCAGGAAAGAGGTCTCCAGGATTTCAGGTGAATGCATTCCTAATTAATCTAAGGGGAAGGATATCATTCTGTGTCCTCTAAGGGCTGCCATGACAACATTATCATATCAATCCATCATATCATCTGTTCAGCAGTCCCTTCCTTCTTGCATGTGAAGGGAGGGCTGGAGAGATAAGTTTAATCCCAGAAACCATCTCAAAGGGAAAAGCAGGATGAGGCTCCACTCCAGCCTGAGCATTTCTTAGCCTTCTGAATTTCTGGTTGCTAAATTTGCCAGATTTCTGTACTTGCCTGCTGGAAGCAGCCCAAGGACCCCTATTCATTTTGCACAGGCTGTCGTGAAGCCTTCAGGGACAGTTACAATCCTCACTGCCATCATCAGTCCATCAAGAATAAAAGTCCTTATCTCCATTTCTCTCCCAAGCCTCAGCAGAAATTTTCCTAACTTGATGTATAATGAGACCATTTTTATTCTTTCTGGACATCTCCTAAAGGTGAAAATGAGACCTCTGCTGAGCATCATCATCACAAGCTCAAGGCTTTTAATAAAAACCTGAAATTCATTCTATTTAGGCCCAGGGAGGGGACTAATGGACTAAACAGCCCAAGAGGTGGAGGAATGGCTCCACTGAAAAACACTGGGACACACAGCAAGGTCCACGTGTTGAGCTAAATGTTCATGCAGCCAGCGAGCCCCGTGGACCTCAGACAGGGAACAATCTCCTGTGAACTGCACTTAATCCTCCTCAAGCAGCTTTTCCCTACCTACAAGGCCAGTGAAAACACCAGATTTCTACAGCTGCACTTCACCCTCATGGACTTTCCCCTCTAAAAGTAGGCTCCTCCTACTGGGACCTCTGTAGTCTGAAAAATACAGGCTAGAGCTCTGTAGCCTCTTGCAGCCCATGCACAGAGGCTGTGGAACATGAGCAAGCTCTGCCCCTGAAAGTGGTGCTCCCAGTCTGAGGGTGAGCCCAGCTCAAGCATCACACTGGCAGGGCAGCTCAGGCAGCATCTTCCCATTCTCTGCTGGGAGCACCAGGCAGGGAGGAAGGTGCAAATTTGCAAAAAAGCAGACACAAAGCCAATTTCAAAATGAATGTTGGCCTCAAATTAACAGGGAAAACGCACCATTGGCTTCGATTTTTAAACACATTAGTTTTCTCAAAGACTGGATCAATGAAAAAAAAAAAAAAAAAGAAGCTGAGCGATGGATAACCCTTTACTCAGGAGGAGGATTTATCCTCCCACTGTCTGAAGAGAGCATGACCAGCTGCTGGGTGACTGTGTGCTCCTGCCTTCCCCTCACAGCAGCCATCTCTGCTCCCCAGGTAACCACCAGGCTGGTCATGTACTAGAAGTACTTACTGGTGGGGTCTGGAGCTGTGAGAAGCATCTGTGAAAGATTCCAGGTCTATTAGCCCTTGTGTTTCAAACTAGAACAAAAACTTGAATTTCAAAATTTCTACAGAAGTGTAATGTTAAGCAGAAAAGATTGCTTGGAAGCAATTAAAACATTTCATTTTGATAAAAGTCAAAATACTCTAGTTTATTTTATGTGCCGATAGAATTCAACCTACAGTTTCCCAAAGAAAACTCCTAAGCCATCCAATTTCAACAAGACACTGCAGGTCTATCAGATTTTGTTTAAATGAAATGCCACAGGAATGGAAACATTCCCACAAAAAGTCATAATTTTAAGGAAATTACTTTTTTTTTTTTTAATCCCCCTCATGGGAAATATTCTGACTGGCTGTATTTAACAGTTAATTTTTGCACTTTGCCTGCACAACTCAAAGGCATTTGTGCTGAAGGACAAGTGTCACACCATGAAGGAGCTGAAGTCCACCACATTGTACAGGTGACACCTGCAGGGTCTGAGATTCCTCCTTGTGCTGCTGAAGGTCGACTCATAAAACCAAGGTAGATCTTGATGCGCAACATCCTTTCCAAGGGGGCTGAAAATATTAGTCATTTTCCCTCTATCCCTCATTTATCAGGCTCCATCTGGTTATCTTTTGTGTAGATCACAGGCACTTCTGTTGTCAAAGTTTGCAGAGCACTTGTCTCAGTTATGGTTCATTCAGTGTCAGGGACTGGAGGTATTACTGCAGCGTGGCTCACAGATAACAGCATCTCTTGGGAACATGCTGAGCACTTTCCTTCTGCTCCATACAAAAGCAGTCTTACACCAAGTGCCTGTATTTACTGAGCTCCATGAGCACATCTCCCTGCTGCTTGCATGACACAAAATGTCTTTTACCATAAAGAAAGCAGTGAGCCCATTTGGGAACAGAACGGAGAGGAATTTAGCTCACTTATGGAAGTAGCAATGGCCAGTAGTACCATGATAATGAAATGGTAGGTAGCATGGTAGCATTTTGAAGGCCTCTAGGCATCTGCAAACTGCACACCCACCCAAGCCCTTTGCCTCAGCATCCCAGGCACAGGAACACGAGCCAGCACATGGCTGTTGGGAACACACCTGCTGTTTAAAAGCAAAATTTTGTCTCCTAGCCTGCTGAAAGCACCCATCCGATCTCATTACCTCCTATTTAGCCATGTGAGCCAGGATCTGTCCCTACAAAGCTGAGAGAGCAAGACAGCAGGAGGTAAAAATGGAAGAGCAGGCACAAATGGACTGGCAAGCAGCTGCCTCTTACAGAGCAATCCCATTCTCCTGGAAATGAAACCTCTATGGATTTGCAGTGAGGTGACAATATGGTCTAGGGCTGCTCTAGGTCAGCCAGGACACAAGCCAGGAACAACTCTGAAGACAGGTTGTTCCTGGCCTTACAAGGCACAAACCCATGCTCCTGCCTGATCCGTATTTGCCACAGGAGCAATAGGAAACCAGAGACAAGGGATAAATACTTAATTTTGCCCTGCCACAAACAACATAGGATCTGGCTAAGCAGGGCTCTTCAAGGTTTGTTACACAAAAGTTCACAATTTTAATGATGTGTTTTATCCTTCCAATATTCTCTACTCCTGACCACTGGATTGTTCTGTGCACAATCCTTTCTCCAATGAGCACACGCCCTAGGGTATGTCCTGGTTACAAGCTCAGGAACACCAGCGTACAAAACCAAAATGAATGCTTTCAAACCCTGCAGATACTTCATGAGATTCAGCCAGCGCAGAGCCATCATAAAGACCACCTGAGGCTTCAGGAACTGAGCAACCTTGGTGCAGGGCTAAGACCTTCTGCTAAGCAATTCCTGGATACAAAACAACCTTCTTAGCTTGGCACTCCCCGCACTTCATCCCCAATCACTGCTTACACCAAGCCCAGGTTCAAAAGACCACAACCAGGTTGCCAAAGATCACACCCTTCCTAGGACCAGTGCCATAACAGCAAGACTTACCCAAGGTCCAGGGACAGCAAGGAGGAAATGCACTAGAGAAGAGGGAACGAGAGATGAACTTCTGCTGTTGGCGTGACCCATCTGTGAGCCCTTTGTAATTAAAGCAGGGCTCAGAGCACAGCCACCCACACAGCCCTGCTGCTAATTAAGGGAGAGCTGAGGACTAACACATTAACCTCCTGGTCTCAAAACATGAATTTTACCAGGTGTAATGCTTTCTAGGTGACATAAAGGTTAATAATCTGCATCCACAACAGAAGCCAGATCAGTGAAGACCAAATTAACCGGGTTGTGTTAGAGGTAACAGCAGAGTGCAAGGTCTAGGATGGCTGAAGGGAGGTCCCAAAGATCTGGGTGTGGTGTGCACTCATGTGCACATCCCCTGTGGGGGACAGGGGGGGACCTGTAAGGAACGGCCAGTGGAGCGTGCAGGAACAATGCCTGCAGAGGGAGTCTGCGTAGGCTCCACCACCAGCAGTAACTAGCCTGAGGAAAAGCAACAAAATGCAATAAATAAAAGATTCTTCACTCTTGATATTTAACAAAACATTTTTTTTCCAGATTTCCTCCTTCACTCCCTCCTTCCAAACCACTCTCTAAAGCTTCTGTTGTTTGACAGTGAATTCAAAGCAACAGTAGTTGGATTCAAGTTGTATGCAGCAAAATGGAAGAGCTTTTGCTAACTTTTAATCTTTGTTTTGCCCTCTGCCTTCCAGAAGAGGGAATTGGAACAGGGGAAGGATAAAAAATGGAACAAACAAGAAATAACTGAATATTCAGCTCAGTTGGAATGTAATTGCCTCGTTTAGCATAATTTTGTAAAAGCTCAGGAGAAAAGGATTCCTTACATTCAACAGATTTGAAGCATTTAAAAATAATGGGTCAAATAAGTGCTTACTTTTATTCTGACCAATGCAGCAGTGAGAGCAAATGGAAATGGCTATTGTCACGTTGTCACAAATGTGTCACTCAGCCGGCCAGACCCCACGGCACTGGGCGCTTTCTTGGAGATCAAGGGAGAAGTCTCTTCAGCTCCTAGAGTAAAAACAGCTGCAGGGGCTCAGAGTGCTTTGCAGGGCTCAGCCACTTCACCAAACTGTTGCTATTTTAGCTAAAAGCTTTTTTTCCCTCCACAGCTGAAGTGACACAAAGAGTGTCAGACGCATTCGTCACCAATGAGACACGCAGCGTTTTCCCTAAATGCTTTACTGATGTTCCCTTTGAGCTTCTCCTCATCTTGCTGTCCTCCAGGTGTTCAGGTTCTCCCATTCTGCAACCAGAATGAGGACGTCCTCATTCTCCCCCTCCTTTCCTACAACCAGTAATTAAACTTCATTTTTCCCCTTCCAAAATCTGCCTAACCTTCTCTGTCACAACCTCTTCTTCACTGGGACCTCTCCTCTAAAGGTACTGCGTACACATGGGAACATGTTCAGCCCCACTGCCATTTCTAGCCAACTGTCAACCTCAACATACAATCTCCAACCCAAAGTCTCACTTCGCTTGTACTGAAACTGAAAACTTTCTGGAAGAGACAGAGTACCAGCCCAGCCAGACAAGCTGGTAGAACCAAAGAGATCATCCAGTGAGGCAGGAGAAGAATGAAAATAGTGTTTTTAATATCATTTACAGCAAACTTACAGTATGTCTTTCACATCACATATTTCTAAACTGCTCATCTGGAAAATATAAGCTGCAAAAATACAGAACACAGTACTCAAAATA
This sequence comes from Chloroceryle amazona, assembly GCA_027560015.1. Lineage (NCBI taxonomy): Eukaryota > Metazoa > Chordata > Aves > Coraciiformes > Cerylidae > Chloroceryle > Chloroceryle amazona. Next base: position 47,351 of record JANHFX010014916.1, on the reverse strand, counting down.
TATCGAGCATGTGGTTTCTCTTTCTGTTTTTGTTTGTTTTAATCAATTGTACAGTGAAACATCTCTTTTTCCAAACCAGGTTTCTTTTATTTTGGAAGTGCTGCTAAACAGCTGCAAAACTACCAGCAGCCAAACCAGCACACTTCAAAGATCTTTCCAAGGACCACTTTCCCTTGAGCACTGCAGGAAAAGTCTAACCTACAGCCCCAGGCAAGAGGAGAGGCACCTGGCCCCATCCAGGTCCCATGTACACTGCTACAGACCATCTGTGCAGATGTCCTATGCAGGAAGAACCTTCTTTGCAGGCAACCACCCACAAATGCTGCTCTGCCCAGGTGACAATAAAGAACAGAAATGGTATGAGGGGCAAACATTGCTGTCTGGTCTGGTCTGGAGGCAGGTAGATATTCCTCCAATACTGCAGACCCTGCACTGAGCTCTGAAGGGAAGTTTAAAGCCATAGGTGTGACAAACTGCATTGGTATGATCTTGTTCCTCCAAGATGATCAATGTGGAAGCACCCTCTACACACTGATGGAAGATTACATCCACACAGCAGCTGCAAACGATTGCCAGAGAATTCCTGAGCTTCTGAAGACTGGAGGAAACTCTTACCAAGAAGTTAAGCAATGCACCAGGATTTGGAGGGCATGTGGCAGCCCCGCCTTACTGAAATGTGTTAATTCTGTTTTCACACCATGGAGAAACACAAGGATGGAGAAAGGAGTGGGTTAAGGAACAAATTACCCAATAGTCTTAATAGCCAAAAAAAGCACCCCTCAGTGTTTGCCAGAGCCACAGAGGGGCCAGCTGGTTAAGAACATGAGAACTTCTTTCCCCATCTGTTTTGAATTTTAAGCTCACGTTTGCTCAGCTGTAGCTGCTGCTAAGGGATCTCAAGGGTGGAGAATAAGCAAGTTACACAGGCAGAGCACATGCTCCTGACCCACCTCTGCATTAGGAAAACAAGCAAAGAGAAATCAGCCAAACTAAAACTTTGCTTTTCCTCCATCATGAATGAAGTGTGGCCAAGGACTGTCTGGGCAGCACTGTCTCTTCTGCTCACAAACCACATCAAGTCAAGAATAGCTCTCCTCCTGCCTATTTAGGCTGCCCCCATGCCCTCCACTCTGGATGGTTTCCATCTGGTGCTTGTCTCATCTATACAGGGCAAAAAAAATTTTGACATTTGCTTATTGCAAACACTTCTCATCTAATGCCATTTATGCATTTCTAGCTCACATGACCCCAAATGTCCGAATGCCTGGAATATATGATTACATACAGCAGGGAAAAAAACATTTCTGCAGACTGCATTTGACTTGTATCAAAAACCTAATGAACACCACATTTATTGTACTTTATTTACATGGTAGTCACGTATAATACAATACAATACAGCGTTCCATTTGCAGTGGTAGGCACTATGGGTTTTAAAAGGTCACAGCTCTTCTCCTGCTCCCATCCTCACCCCTCCTCCCTATGGATGAGATACCAAAGTGAACCAAGAGCTCCCTTTTTGTGCAGTCCCAGCACTGCTGTTCTCCACTGAACCCTGCTCTGAGAGGCTCCTTCCCAGAAGCAGATGATGGGAGCTGCTTTCATGTGCTAACACGGAGACTCCTAAACTTTGGTGGTCTTAAACCACTGGCATTTGTCAGGGGCAGTTACGCAGAGCCTCATCACCATGCTTTGCACTGAAAACATTGTGAAGGCAATGTGGGGCTGCAGACAAGCTAGAGACCTCCGAGCACAGCTTGCAGGCCACCTGTGATCAACAGAGCACAGTTTTGGTCCTGCTGTGCATAAGACTTAGCAAAACGGCCGCGAGTCTTCAAGAGGGAGCATCATCCTCCCATCAGGCGAAGAACAGGGGTCACTTCTTCCCTTCAAGTTCACACAGATAAGAGTTGTGAGGCACCAAAAACATAGCACTGAGATGCAGTTTACATGGAGGGGTAAATGCACTGGTATTTGTGCGATGCCATACTGCAAAAGAAAAGGGTTTTGAAGGGCTAAGATATAGGTGGCAGAGAAAGATGCCTTTTGCTGTCTCACCAACTGGCAGTTCAGTTGGGAAGAACTAAGATATGTTAGGCCATATGCGACTCTCTGATTCCCAAGAGATTTTTGTTTCCGACCTGAGAGCTGTGCAAACAGCGCAAATAAAATTTGCACCACCTGCTTCACCTTAACACCAATTTGGTTTTGTCTGGGTTCATACCCTTCTCGTGTTTGCTCTTGGTAATTGCGCAAATGAATGCACTAACTGGTCGGAACGCTGAGAGAGGCAGAGAATTTCAAGCATCTGTGAGAGAATATTCCTGGAAAGTGGATTGCGAATTGGAAGCCTGCACTTTGGCTGTCCTGGACCAGTGTATATCCAGTGGCTCTCTGCCCACTGGCATTGAGCATGGATCCTCTTACTCAATTCCTAATCACATACTTTTGAACTAAATATTTGTACTGATGAGAAATTCCAGCCTAGGAAACTCAGGGAGCATAAATATCCCCGTGATTTCTATGTCCAGTCAGAACAAGCCAATGTGTATGAATTTTAAGAAAGCTTTTCCAAACCTCTCCAGACGACAGATGATAAGAAGAAATGACCTTGTAAATACACTGGAGGCATTTTCTTGTTTGTTTGTTTGTTTGTTTTTTCAGCAATTCACAAGGAAGAAATAAAAGGAAAAATTCATTTATGAAGTTGCTATAAATTATTTGCTGAGTGGGACTTGACAAGTTTCTTATTGCTTTCTGCCATTTGCAGACACCAACTTTGTGTAGAACAAGCTCAGCACTACAAACTGTCAGGGTATTGCTAATCTTTTCCTTCCTAGGGTTTGACACTCTGCTCTGCCACACTTAATCTGAAGAAAGTGGGAGAAATGTGACAAACTCGCAGTATCCCAAAGCCCCCATCCCTGGATTGACTCCACTCATCAGCCAAAGGCCAAGGCTGTATGCTACATACATCCTACGGTCCTGCTCTTGCAGCTATCTAAATAGATACCTCGGTCTCCATGACTTCTCCTGAATGCCCTGTGTCCTCTCAGGACTGAAGGATGCTCACAGCCAAGCAGCTGTGGCAAGACTGAAGCTGAGAAAAAAGCAGTCAGTGTTCATACTCTGTCAAAGAAAACACTGGTATTGCTTCTGAAAAGGCAGAGCCTCCTTCTGCTCCACGGAGTTCAGGGAACAGACAATGCCCAAAGATTTTACTTAGTTAATAAAGTACCTAATGTCTAAGAAGTGCTGAGAGGACATTTTTCAGCGAAGCAATTGTATTAAGACTCAGACTGACTAGAAATGTCAATGGAATGATAGAAAACATCATTCACAGCCTAGAAGTAATATATTTAGTGTATAAAAGCAGAACAAACTATAATATTTTGAGCATATGTAATACTAAGTGAGACCTGCTGGCATCCCAGGCAGATTTAAATGCCAGTCAATAAATCCAAACACCTCATATTGGCTTGGCAGAGCCAAGCTGTGCTTTGCCATCAGGAGGAAGGAAGCTGATGGTCATTTTGGAAGAAATGCCCACAACCTGCGGGTCTCAGGGAGGTAGGACAAGTAGGTCTATCCACAGAATCACAGAATCATTTTGGTTGGAAGAGACCTTCAAGATCACCAGGTCCAACTGCCAACAGATTCAGTAGCACTGAAGGATGGAGAATCCTTCCAGGGACTCCAGGAGTCTCAGCCACAATGCCAGAGTTGTTCCTTTCCTCCCTGGATCAATCTCAACCATCAGATAACTGAAGCTGAGCCTGGCTCATGCTAAAAGCTCCCGTCACACGATTGCCTGTCTTAATAAACTGCTGCTTACATTCACACCAATTGTATCTTGGCTGCCTTGTATGGACAGGAGGCTGCATGTTGGAAAGAAAGAATAATATTCAGAGTTTCCTAGAGCTGATGCCAACAAAAAAAAAATCGAGTTGCAGCAGCAGCATGGGATATGGGGAGATGTGAAGTCAGATTTAGGTAAGAAAAGCAAAAACTCCTCATGCAAATGAGAACAGGTCAGGATTATTGCTTGTATTCAGGGGTGCTCTGCTCTACACACAGAAAGCCTGTGAACTTTGCAGGCATTAGGCAGATCTAGAGAGATCAACAACAAACCCGCTCTGTCTGCAAAGATAGTTCACGTGAAATTAGGGGAATAGATGAGCATGGCTGTGTCTAAAGGCAGAGTGAGAGTAAGTCTGGAAACCCTTGTGAATAAAGGAACAAAGCTGTTATCACATCCGTCCAGTGAAGCATTTGCATATGTCTTTAATACTGACAATTCCCCACGTCGTCTGCCAAGAATAAAACAAACACCGCACCAGGAGGGTCCAAGACTAAAGAAAATACTGAGCGCAACACACCCAGCTGTGACAAACTCTCAGATGGCAGCAGCAGCTGTGGCTGACTGGGGGCTAAAGCTTCACAGTGCTGGTAGCCTTCAGGTTGTCTTGGGCTTGCTGCAGAGTGAAACTGCTGGTTAGGAAGTGAAGTCACCTTCCTGTCTCCCAGGACCTCGTTTACTGAGAGAAAAAAAATGTGTCTGACTGAGCCACAAAGGTAAACCTAAAGTACATTGTCTCCAACAGCAATGTGATGAACATAAAACTCTGATGGGGATAAAAGGGACTCCAAATCTCATTAGTTTCTGTATTTTTTAAATATTTTTTTTTTTCAAGAAGAATATGCCAATGCATCTCAGCCATTTGGAGATGCTCCAATCACTTTCCAGGTGTCTGCGAACCCTCCGTTCAATTCTGAAGCATAACTAACTCAGCTAATTGAAGCCAATTCCTCTCTGCATCTTTCCCTTTTCACCTTCCCAAGGTGAGACCCAACTGAGATTAACAGTAGCAGCACTAAGTAGTTCAGTGCATCTCACAGGGGTATGGCAGCATGAGGCCCCTATCAGTTCAATTCCCAAGGAAGGTTTGTCTAGGTAATTCAGCTGATGGCCTTTTTGGTCCCACCATACAGCCAAGATGTGCTGGGCAAAGTCAGAAAAAGGTATGATATCAGGATGTATAAAAAGGAGGTTCATGAAAATGCATTTTTTTTTAACGAGGACGCAAAGAAAATGATTTTAGTGTTATCTGCACCAGTTTTAGATTGGGGTCCCCTTTTAATTCCACTGAGTCTGCAACATGGTGGTATCTGTGCAAGGAAAAGGAAACCCCAACCTGAAGTCATGCAAGGCAACTGGACAATCCCGTAGAGACTGTTAAATCTCAGGTAGTTTATATTTTCCAACATCCCATTCCTTAGCAGACAGCCATGCAGGGAACACAGTGCTTGGAAATGTCAAGGTAACATTTCTGCTGAGACTGAGGTCTCTGCCAACCCCTGAATTTCAATGCTCCTGAACAGAGAGAAAAAAACTTCCAACAGCACAGCTCAGCCCATGCCCCTGTGTCTGTTCTAACTCCACCCTTGTTCTGAAGTTTCCTGCGCGGTTAAGGCAGTTGTGGGATGGAAGCGAAGTGCTGACAGGTGAAGGCCCATACTGCAATTGGGAAGTGGGAGCATGTCTGAGACTCTTCATTTGCTGCTCTGTAACAAAAAGTGGGTCACAGGCAAAAGTGGCTCATGATTTTGAAATCAGAAAAAAAAAAACCAACCAAAGAGCCTGCTGGGATGGATGAAGGTTTTGGTCTGTGTATTTTCTTTAAACTAAAGCTCTGTTCTTGAATCTGTACCAAAGGACTGACAGTAAAGCCCTTCATGATGATACACCCTTAAAAAAAGAAGAGCGGGATGGGGAGAGAGCTTTTCAAAAATCTCATTACCAGAAGAACTAAAAAAAACAACAATCATGCAGGAATTTTAAGTTACAGCTTAAAAATAATATAAGTAAACCCATTCAGCTGCATCTCCCATACACACTAAGGGGAGAGATTAAATAAAAAGATAGAAAACATAAAAAGCTCCACATTAAGTGTCCTGGAATTCTGGTTCTGTAACTCTGGTCAAGGGGGACTTTTGACTGTACAAACCAAAGCTCTTGAACACCGGGAGTCTGTTTTGCATCACGTCAGCACGCTATTCTCCTTCACCTTGGACTTTCAGAGGGGAAAAAAATGAAATTGTGAAAGAGGTTATAGAATTTCAAGCAATCAGGCTTTTAAAAAGGTTCCATTCTACGACATTTGTGTTTGAGTCTGAATGTGTGTGTATAGTATAAAATCATGAGCTAACATTTGAAAAGACAGCAGTCTAAGTAATAATTTTGCAGAATGAAGAGAACTGTACAGAGTGATTTCAAAGGCTTATACTTGACAATTATACATATTTTATGAGACAGTTATGCACCCTGTGCCTTTTTTAGATTCATTGTTTTATGGATGCAGTATCTCTCTTTTAGAAGACAGGATATTCTAAACCAATCTAATAGTCTAAAAAGCATCATTTACCACCCAACATAACAATGGCACTGCATAGCTTAATAACCTTTTTTTTTTCCTTAAACTCCTTCATTAATCAAGTGATTCTTAACGTGGCTGAAAACCAAGAATCAAATATCTGCAGTTACAATATTTGTTGAATATTTGGCACAGTGGAGTTAATTTGATACACCCTTTTCTTTGCCCTGACATATGATGCCATGCGTAAATTACAAACACACGTGTAGTCAGTCAGGTGGAAGTAGTTTGATACCCCACCCCCATGTTTCAACGCCTAGATAAGAGCAAGGTCTGCTAAAAAGGTGTTGAGCGTGATGGCAAGTTGGCAATCCCCTGCGTTTGTGCCAGCTCTGGGGGGTCCACTGCCAGCAATGGACAAGGACTTGGGGAAGATCAGCCCATCCACCAGCTGCATGGAAGTGATATCCAGCATTCACATGCCAGGTTACTCCTCTGAACATCTGCAAGTTCACAACAGCTTCAAAATACAAATGAAAAAAAAGGAGCTTTTTGATTATGATGCTAACCCTTAAAAACCTTCTGACATTTTAGTCCATTGGAAATGCATCTGGTTCCTGAGGAAAACTCATCAAACACAACCAATTTATATTGCTTTCCAGCAGGAATGTTTTGGAAAAGAAAAATATGCATGCAAAATAACCCTGACCCATTGCTTCTTGAAATCAGATGAAAGCTTCCCCATGATTTTACAGGCTTAGATAAGACTGCATTGCAAAAGCAAAGCCAAATCTGCTCCTGCATGGGTGCCTCTTGAGGATCTGGAAGAAAACTTCAGAGGTGCTCAATGCTGGCCAGCCTCTGCTCCCATAACCCAGCCTTCCATAGGAACACTATTTGCACATCTAAGGGCAAAATGTGGCCTCCAGGAGGGGGAATTATTCCACCTTCCCCACGTGGCTTCCACTGAAGTCAGTAGAATTTCTCAGGTGAAAAAAAAAATCTCAGTGGTGAGGGTTACAGGATTAAGGTCAGTATTCCTTTCATCTTGTACACACGCACACGCACACTTTAAAGAAAACATCCACCACACAATTTCTAGATTGCAAATTATATATATATCTATCTTTAAAAACTGGAGAGAACATAAACAGCCTCTCCATATATATATGTATTCACTGAGTCACATTGAATATGAAAAAACTATATTATGTAAATCATCACGTTATCTATAATTCTCCAACTGACTTTTTTTTTTTAATAGAGACACAGTGCATTCGTTCTCTTTTTTAAAAACAGATTACGTGTCTTCATTGGCTTGGTAGCATATTAGAATGAAGGCGTATGGATAAAAAACGCAGAGGATTAAACAAACCCCTTGAGTCCCATTACGTTTGGGTGAATTAAACAGGATCCTTCCCCAAACCAGCATAAATAAATCCTCCCTCTGGAAAAGTGTCAGTGATTTAAGGGTTAACATAGATTTGAAAATAAGTTTCAAAAAAAAAAATAATCTTATTAGAGGACTACACAGACAAGTATTTGGAATTCATCCCCCTTTAAAAATGACAGTACGTTTGGCAAGTGTGAGCAAATGTCTTGAACTTTACTGGGTTTGAGAGATCTGAGCACAGCTATTCACAGACAAGCACCAAGCTGCAATCTGCGAATAAGCCTCGGCTGGAAGGACTCTGATACCTCTGACAGCACTGCTCGCCACCTGGAAGACTTCCAGCAGCTTTCAACGTATGAACTCGTGGCTGGTGACAGAGTGTGACTGGTGGAACAAGTCCAGCACTGCTCCCTCTTTGCCATCACAGAGCCCAGTGGGTCCGAACAGCACCCAGCCCAGCTAACCCTTCAGCCCATGCTGCAGACTCCACCTATCCCTGGGACCCCGTTTGCAACCACAAACGCCTGTTCTGGTATGGCCATTATCACCTTGCTTCCTCTACACCTCATGCCCAAGCCTGTCCATTTGCCAAGCTCTCCGATGAACCTCTGCCGATGCCCGTTCGAGAAGCTTGTACTGTCATCAAGGGGGCTGGTACCCAGCCGCTGCGGCTCCTTGCTTTCTCCATCACCCTGCAGGATGTCAGAAGTGATCCTATTAAAAGATGATGTTCTCAAGAATCCCGGCTGCGTCTGACTTTGGGAAAAAGACAATAGTTTCCTGTGTTGCTGCTGTTGTTTTGCAGTTTTGTTTCTTCATTCGTGCTCTTCTTGTTTTTATTAAAAAGGACCCTTGTATTATTAATATAGTTCACCCCTCCACGGTCACTATAAAACAGACTCCATATTTTCACACCACTCATGATCTTCAAGGTTATAGATAAATTTTGTCCTATGTGATTGATTTTGGGGCACCGAGTCCCGCCCCAGATTGTCCAGGGTGAGAGTAGAGGCAAAAAACTCACTAGTGCTGAGACCACCTTCGTGGTTCTTGATGTATCTTTTATAGTTTTTCCTCAAGCACTGCCAGGTGGTTGTATACAAGATGAATGCAAAAGACTTCAGGGCTATAGCAATACTAACATACAGGTATCTATAGACCACGTTGTCGTACAGTGCGCAGGCTCCCTGCTCACCACAGAACGTGCTCCAGAACAGACACGTGGAGTCGATTCCAGCCCCAAAGATCAGCGGAGGTGGGATGAAACCTGTCAAAATAAGAGAGACAAATCATGCTTTTATGATCCTTATGATAAAGAGAGAAGACATGATTGCAGAGAGTGGAAGGAGAGGATATTTTATCGAGCTGCAGCCTGTGATCCTAATTTTTAAAAGTTCTAAATCAACCTAAACAAAGTCTGTGGATGAATTTTTAGCTTGGACTCAACATCAAAAGGAGATAGTCCTGCTGGTATCAATATGCAGGAAGGATTTTACTCAAGTTTAAGTGGCTTTGATGAACTTCTCGTTTCCCTAATGAGACTGAGTGGAGGGGTAAATGAAAGAGGAGGAGGACAGCCTTGAAGCTTGCTCTCTGTTTAGATAGTGGTAATTCTGCACACTGGGGTGTTCACCTGAAGGCTGTCATAGGAATCCAGTTCAGAGCCTGAAATCAGCTGAGGCACTAAGGTCTAGTTTTGGACCTTTCCCTGAGGAAAATAAACAATGGCCTCTAATAGATGCCAAAGAGGAAATCTGAAAAGAAGATAAAATTTCACCATTAAATGAAATATCACAGCATGATTCTCCCACAGCCACTGCAGCTAACTAATGATGAGCTTTTCTCAATCATCATTTGCAGCAGAGCTGCAATCTTAAAGCAATCACTCCAATCTCATTGAACTAATAAAAGCAATGTTTTTCTTCTCTACTTTTCCCCCTCCTACAGCGATATTGTAGAGCCCCCCCTGTTTCCCATTGCCCTGACAGTGGTTAGGACATCCATGTTCCAGTTTTGCACTCCCCAGCCAGCACACGTGCACTGAGCACGCTGCACTCAGAAGAAAATGTGGATATTCTACACATGTAAACCTCTTCTGCTATATTTATGTAGGGAGGATGGAAGCAAATAAACCCTGGAAAAAAAAGCCTGATTGTTAAAATCATTCCTGTAGGTTAAAACAGCAAGCAAAGGAGAGCATCCTATCTGCTGAAATCCAACAGCAGGTAAGCATAACATACCCTCACACTACATCTGTAGGTGCTGTGATAACCAAGACCCTATAAATACATGTGGAGACAGACACACACAAGGACTGCAGTTTCTAGACAGAAATTGTTTAATCTTGGATCCAGTTTCATCATTAACCTGGATTTCCACGCTTAAAAAAGATACCTTCCCTCAGCCTGTCATGAACAAAGTAGTGACATTCATGACACACATCCTAAGACTACAAATAAATTCGTTGCCTTCACTGTTCCCTGTGGTAACTGAGATGTCTTTATTTTATTTTGTCAGTGACTAGTGCTCTGCAGATTTTCTTTGATCTTCCTTGTTTTTTAATAAATGCAGGAGTTAAGAAAGGCTATATGGGCTTTTGGTACTCAATTTAACCAGTCATTAATAGCACAGATGTAGTAAATAAAACCAGATGATAGAACAGCAAGACAATGTATCTGTTAGAAACACTAGTTCCAGCCATCACATCTAAAAACCTGGTTATATTCTGGAAAAAAAAGTCAGTGTCAGCTCATTGTTTTTCATTTCAATGACTGGAAATTCCAGACTGGGCTGGTTCTGCTTCCAAAGCAGAAGAGTTTTTTTTGTTTGTTTGTATTTGATGTTGTTGTTTTTGTATTTTAAACCTGCAGCCAACCACACACTCAACCTGGAGTTTAAAAATTCAGCTGCATTCCTGCCAGAAACAAGTAAGGAGATGGTGCTGCAGAATGCAGTTTGTGTGTCCAGTGCTGCACTGGCGCTGGGTGCCACCTAAGGGAGTGACATCCAGATGCAGCAGTGACTGAGGAGGCAGGAGCTGCACATTTTCTGGACTGAGAAAAAACTGTCTGGATCAATTCTGAGCTGCTGCTTGTTAACATGCTGAGAGATGCTGATATAGTGCTTCAGAGATGTATAGGCTGAACTTCAGAGAGAGTGATCATCCCCATCTGCTGGCTTCAGTCAGCTTTCCAGGTTTTCCAGATAATTTGGCCTGGAAATTGCTCCTCACAAGACTAAAGGAAGGACCTGTTTCATTGAACTCCAATGCTACACGTGTGTGGAAGCAGGAATGGATGGGGAAACCTTAAAGAAACACACATGAAAAACTTTTAGGAACCAGTGTTTACCAGAGGAGAGGCAAGAGACTCACAAACCTGTGTGACATGCCCTGGGTGATTCTGCTTTGGCAGGGCAGTTGGACTCGATGATCTCTAGAGGTCCTTTCCAACACCTACCATTCTATGATTCTGTGAACTCAGTGCCTAGAGCCTCTCAGACAGGGGAGCTGAAGGGCTGCACTGCAGATTGGAAAGTCCTTCTAAGAGAAAAACACCCTTCTTATCATGCTGGAAGAAGAGAGGTAAGCAATGTGGGCTTGCAGGAAAAAATAAAGAAGCACCAAGCTAAGCAGAGGCTTTGCTAGGATGCATGGTGAACACCATCCAGAAAGATGTGTCCAGGACCATACAAATCTAAAACTCTGTCACTGCAGACAATTTTGATTCCAAACCTTTGGCTTCAACAGCGTTGCTTCACTCTCTTCTCTGAGAAACTGCAGTAACACTTTTTAATGAAGACATTGTTATGCTGTCCTCTCACAGCAGAATTCCTATGGACTAAGATAACATATCCAGGAGGATATCGGGAGAATTCGGTCTTGTTTCATGTTATTACAGTGAATATTAAGGAGATTCAATCATGTTTCACCTCTTACCATGAATATTGCAGAAATTTCTGCTATATGTATATATTTCATAGCAGAAACTGTAGGGCTGTATAAGAAAAGCTGCTTCTGTCTTACTGAAATCTATTAGCTACGATTGCACCTCTGGGTCTCATACCTCCTACATTTAATACTCTCCTCTAGTTCAAGAAGAAGCTATTATCACTCTTTTCTTAAGTCAAAGCTTAAAGGTGAACTGAAAAGCTTTTTAAATAAATCAGTAACGCTATTCTCAAACCTCAGGTTGTTATGGGCAAAATTTGGATATCCTTGCTTGAAAAGTGCCTTTCTCTTCATTTTCTATGCGTTCAAGCTCCTTTGCTGACATGCTCCAGGATGTATTGTCTTAGTTCATGGGAATTGCTTAGTGACCAAGCAACATATAAAAATTTAAGTTTAAATTCTTACTAAAGATTGTTTCCTGGAAGGAAAAAAAAACCAAAAAGTTGTATTCAGCTTAAGCAAATATGTCTGAACCTGGTTTTGGAGGAATTCAACATGCCACTACTTCAGGTGGCTTCTCTCTTTTGGAAGGAAAAGAGGAAAGAGAGAGATCCTCCTCCCTTAAGAACTTTTTCCTTTGGAAACAACAGCCCACAGCCATGCTCCTTGCCCACTTGCCTGCTGATGCAGGCAGCCAGAGCTGACTTGCCAGCCAGACTTGCCTGCTGACTTGCCAGCCAGAGCTGAAGACAGGCCAAAACCTGAGAGCAGCCCCAAAAGCTAAAGAAAGTGCTGTCTTTCCAAGGCTTGAACCAGAGCTGACCCAAGTCAACCCAGAAGGTTCCCTTTGAGCTATCTGAGCTCTGGATAAGATCACCTGACAGAACTTTCTCTATGACTGCAGTTACTTCACCAAAAGCAATGAAAATCTAACTGGCTTTATTGTAAACTGGTCTGAGACCACTGTGTCCCTGTCAGTTAATGGGGAATAAGGTGTTACAAAAAAAAAAAAAAGTAAATACATGAAGTCACTTCTTCAAAGCAATGTATGGTACAGGTGGATTTTTGGTCCCCTACATCCTAGTGCCTTGCTGCAGCCTAAAAGAGGGCATTTTACTCTCCAGCTCATTCTTTTGGTATGGGCAGTTTGGTGTGTCATGCAGGGAAGGTACTGACCGTGCCCTGCCAAAAAAAAAAAATAAAATATTCCACCTCCACAACACACAGAAACCCCATGCATGAGATGGACCCACACAGTGATGGATCACAGAATGGATTTTGCCCTGAATCATTGAGATGAATGAGTTGAAATACAGGAGCTTTAAAATAAGAGCCATCTCTTGAAATGGGAGAAAAACCTTCCATCCATAAACAAGAAGCAGGCGAGTAACAGCCCAGTGTGTTCCTTTTAATTCATACATGAGAAGTACATACTGGTCCAGAGGAACAGCCTTATGCATTTTAATGGGATATTAACCCACAGGAGGATACAAGGACTCAGCCTGTCTCATTTCACCGTTTCCCTTCCCAAGAAACCTGGAGGAAGGGACAAACACACCATGTAACACAGGTCCTGTCCCTCAAAGGAGGCTGAAAATACATATCCCTCTACTTCAGCAATATGCAATACAGCAGTAATTTTGCAAGCTGATGACATGTTAATAGCAGCTATAGAAGAGTAACTGGTTGCGTGGGACCATGGCAGAAATGGTCATTTCTCTTGCAACACTGTATTTTCTTCCATTAGCACAATTCAAATGGCAGGAAAAGTGCCTACAGGAGCCTTGATGTGATTATCCTTCACAGAGAGGGCTCAGATCCCATTACGTCAGACCCCACTCACGACAACCCCAGCACTGCAGTGAGCAGAAATCAACTTTTGCATGTTAAGAATACAGTTTTATGTGAGGAAGGAAAGGACGGGATAGAAGGACATGAAATTTTTCTACCTACCTAGCAAACGGAGAAGCAGGAAAAGCACCCCCAAAGCGTAAGACTTGAGTTCGGGACTCACGGTTCTGTAGGGAGGAGGAAAGGAGAGAGTGAAATCAATTCTTGTTGTTCTGCTTTGATTAACACACCCCGTGGCCATTCTGTGCTGTCAGCCAGGATGCCACCACCACCTCTTCAAAAAGTCATTAATGGAGTTTTTCTTCTCCCTTCGCCTGAACTGCCTACAGCCCCAAAAGTAATTGCATTGGTGATAGGTTCAGGAATTTAGCTAAGTCATTAATAACAACAGCTAATCTTGTCGTTGGATGGAGAAAAATGAAATTCCCATCCCAGTAAATCATCATTTACAAGCTCCCCTTCATGCTTTCAAGGCTCCAGATGTTGAGAATTGATGGAAGAGAAAACTTTTTGTTCTGAGACTTCCTAGACTACTGGGAACAAGAGAGAGAAGGGAGGATGACAGAACAAAAGGTTCAGTCAGCCTGTTAAATCGAGCCTCCCAGTGAGGACATGCTCATGAAGACTAGTTTTCATAGGCAAGAATTTAGCACGTGATTTTTTTTTTATGCTGGGAGGACAAAGATTGTGGCTGCCTTTTGCTATGAACACAGCCCACTCTGTCGTATTATTAGTGTTATCCTTCAGAGGTGCTTTATGGAAAATAATTCATGGCTTTCTAATTCGCTTAGCTCAAGGATGCTACCGGCTGAAGTCATCTTCTTGGGGTAGGCTCAGCAAAGCCTTTGGAATTTCAGAAATCCCTCATTTGGTCTTAAGTCTTACAATGCCATTTTATTTCCCATAGTATATAAAGGCTGGGAAAGCAGGCTGGTGATCCTTGTATGAATGGATTCATCACACAGGGGAATTTTAAAGGCCTAAACTGCCTCTTCCATTAGCTCCCTACAGAGGTCTGCAGGCAGCACTGCTAGTGGCACCCATAGTGATGGTGCTCTGTATAAATACACTGGGGGGGCATCAGGCAGATACCAATAAAACAGCAAGAAAGAGCATCAGGTTTTAAGTTGAGAAGACCATTTTGATCACTTGCCCTCATCTCACACATTACACTAACTACGTAAATACTGTACCATGATTCCTGGGCAAATCTGTGACCACTGGCTGAATTTCAGCTGAGTTTTCAGGCAGACCCCCAGGCTCGATATAAAGCCTTTACACCACAAAGCACCTGCCCTCAGAAGAATGTTTCAGTGGTTAATGCCTTGGCTCAAATAGGATTCTACAGTAGGGTGGGAAATGAAGGAAATGGGAGTATTGAAGTTTATTATATGGAAAAGATAAGATTATCAAGTGAAATATTCCAAGGGGGTTTTTAATTGGTGGTAGTGTTCATCACTCCACCTATTTGTATTTAAGACTAAAGTCAGTCTCAATACTTTACGGTGGAGTAAGGAAGGCTGCCACCTGGAGACATCCTTTCTCACCGACTACAGCAGTGAACAAATGACTTGCTTAGACAAGGCATCTAGCTTGTAGACAACAAAGTTAATTTTTAAATTAATCAGAGGAGCTGCCAATGCCACTTGTCACTGCCATGGACACCAGGGACCCACTCATATGGCACAACTTTCTTTTAGCAATCCAAGATGGCAGTTGCAAGACAGCATGAGGCGAAGAGCTCTTCCCCACACATTTTACTAGCCATCAGTGTTTCTGAGGGGAGCACAGTTACTCATTTGGATGTGTGAACTGTTTGTTTCCTACAGCTGTGAGTTGACTATTTTTAATATACCCATTGCTTTTCTTATTCCCTTGTATTGTTCTTCCTGGCTGGTGACTGGCTTATCTCATTTGAAGTCATCACGAAGACGTCTCCATTCAGGTTTCTACAGGTGCTGGCAGCTCCCTTGAACAAAGAACTCTTCAAACTTCAAATTACTTTTGCCATAATATTTATCATGAGAAATTTGATTTCCCTTTAGCTACTGTAGATGCAAATAGAGAAACGAACTAGTAGGTGGAATATCTCATTTTGCATCCTGCAGGGAGACATGCCCTCACAGAGCTGTTCTGTCCAAGATCCACTCAAGAGTGTGTTTCTAATACAGACCCTTATTGATTGAATTTTATTGGAATTTTCCAGGCAGCCGAATGGATCTGCTATTTATGCCTCTGGTTATTATTCTCAGCAAGTGACAGCCTGGACAGATAAGTAATTCTGGAGAAACGCAGGCTGAGATATATACGTATAACATAAGGTGAAGTGTTCCATGTGTCTGGAAATAATGCAAGGTCAGTTATTTGAATAACCTACTTTTGCCCACCAATTCATACTTGTTCAACTCAGAGCTGTCCTTCTGACTTTCAAGTTCCTTCTGTTCTTGGCCTTGGTCCAGGGTGAGAAAAGTTAAACTCCAGCCAGGGGGGTATTGACCAATGCTAGCCTTTGCTGCATGGTTTCTGTGACCTCCAGGCCATCTCTAAAGGTATCTTACGGTAACAGCCATTACGTGCTAAGAACATGGGTCTGCAATCCTACCTCTTTCCTGATGCAGTTGTAATGTCCTTACCACTGGAACTGGAAGCTGCATGTCTGCATTTCCCAGCCTGTGCTAATCCCAGCCTTGGCAAGAACAAGCCTGTACCTTTCTTTGCAGCTTCCCTGCGGGCCAAGTCCCTCCTCACTCCCATGTTACCAAGCTGTACTTGTGCAATTCCTGCATTCTCTCTAGCAGGTCAGTACTGTAGGCACTGAACCTGGGGTCATGCCATGGATGAACCCGGTGCTACCAAGGGAAATAGTGGCTTAGAGAGAAAATTATTTAAGTAACACTTGAAACGACAGTCCTGAAATCGAGGCAGGACTGCTCAGGCTTCCACATCCCCTACTCTTGCCTGTATGTAAAGACAGAAACAAACAAGGAAGCCCGTGCCTATAGCTGCTCATTTGCTGAGGAGGTGCAAAATCTTGAAAATGTGGGTAGCTCTTTCAAGGTGTCTCCACCAGGGAGTGTTTAGTCAAAGGAGGTTTTGCTGATGGCTAGAGCAGAGGTTCAGTCCACAGTCATGGGTCTGGGGAGAGTCAATGCAGCCTAAAAGGCAGAGACCAGGAGCTGTGCAGGACTCCCTGCAGCTCCCAGAAGCACCCCACGATCCCTCCCCAGCCCTGCTCCTACCCCAAAAGCAGCCCGTCAGGCTCTTCGGTTCCTCCCAGCAGTGGTCCTACCTGATGAGTATGATGACTGATGGCGTCTGTGCCATGGCCCCGATCATGCTGCAAACGCACATCACGCAGAGGAATGTCAAGAAGGCCTCTTCGCAGCCAGGACTGGGGCATTTGCCAGGAACGACGGTGGCATTTTCAGCAGGGAGCGAGGTGAGGCACGAACAGCCACTGAGGTTCTGCAGAGGAGCACGGGGGTTCAGAAGAAGGGAGAGCCATGGTCCCCCCCACCTGCCCTCTGTAATGAGGGCTTGTCAACAGCAACTCTGAATCTTCTAATGGTCAATTAAACAACTCCTAAGTGCTTATTTGAGGGGAGGTTGGAAAGAATTTCAGGAACATGTCAGCTACCAGCAATGGAAAGCCGACCCTAGGCTTGTTTCTTTACTTCTGCTCCTTTCAAATCTCTCCCATAAAAGTCACTGCAACAAAATTATTACCAAGTTATACCCCTTTGGAGGAGAATAAAGAAACGATCTGTGTCCCTGCGACAAGGAAGATCCCCAAATTGCAGTTGTAATTACTTTCTTATTTACCTCCATCCTCTTGGCTGCTGCAATTAAGCTGAAGTACATTAAAAGCAGGTAAATCTGCAACCCTGTTCTTGGCTGCGGGTTCAGTGCCTGTTTCCAGCACCCTGAATGCCAGCAAAGGGTCACCCACGATGGGTGCTGCAGCTCAGCAAGCTTGGCAGCACAGACACTGCTGGACCCAAGAGCAGCATTAGGGCTAATAAATGACATCTGGTTCAGAGGGATTTGTGTTGAGCTAAAAGCTGAAGTCAGGCGTGATAAACTTTATCAATATGTGATCAGAAGGAGGGTGAAATGACTGCATTTTTCTTTGATCTCTCCAGCAAGTGCAGGATGTGAAAAGAAGCTTTGTTTGACAGTCACAGACTTAAGGATTTTCTTTTTTTTTTTTTATTATTATTTTCTTTTCTTATTTTCTGACTCGCCCTCCAGAATTTCTGAGTGGGGGATGTCAGTGCAATTAAGGCACACAATACTACCAAGAAATCCCTTAACGAATACAGAATGAATGATCATAAATGATTCATGGCTTGTCTTCATCAGCCCGCTGGGTTTGCAGGTCACGTGTTTGTAAGAGGAGTAATGCCATAAAATAAAAAATATTGAAAAACAGCTAAATCTCCTCCCCTTCCCCTCTACCACATTGAAGGAGAAATTCCTTTGCTTTTCTGCCGGGGTCCCCTTAGGACCATACAAAAACACTCTTTCTGGTTCACTGTCTCCCAAGATAAGGATCCACAGGGATGCTACTCCAACCTTTCTGACAAGAATCTCTTTCTTCTGCATAGGAGTCAAATTATTTTTTTTTTCCAAGTAAGTGCACAGAGGGCAAAAGAGACTGCAGTGCAGAACTCCAGGAGAGCTGGAGTAGACATGCAGGTGCCTTTGTGGCTGGCAAGCAATAATTAACATAACAAATTCCTGTGCTATGAGTTAGAAGCTGCCACCTGAAGGCTTTGAGATGGTGACAATTAGCACCACTGCAGTGGAGTTTGCACAGAGACAACAGAATCTGTAGCTCCTGGCTCTTACTGCAGTGTATTGCTAGCAACCAGCCTGGACACGGTCTCTGGATTAAAACACCTCTAAGTCCAGGGAAGAACGTACCTGCACTGAAATATCATGGGATAAAATTCCCATCACAGCAAACACACAGAACAGGATGCTTCTTTCCCACGGGCTCTCATTGATGGGCAGAAAGTACCCATTTCTGGAAATGTGAGGGCAGATTCTCCTCCCACTGGTGGGAGGATTTTTTTACAAACCACGAGGCAGGTCCCCACCTCCCCTGCCTGAAAATTTGCCTCTCATTCTGCTTTTTTCAACCGTTTTCCACCAAGGTGCTAGCCCAAAGCAGTGTGAGTAGTTTGTACCAACTACACACGCTTTCTTAGTGCTGTAACTCACCCTTACCTGGGAGATCTTTGATCTTTTATTACTAACACACTATACAACTCTCAGACATCAAACAAAGAAACATCAAAGATGGAGTTTTACCTTTGTCCTGTGGAGAAGCAACTTTTTGCTACCCGTGCCAAACTGCTATAGATTCCTTTGTCCACAACCCCACTGTATTCAAGCACACATTATCACAGCACTCCACTGCCCATCAGTTTCACAACAAGATTTTTCATGTTGCATATGAAGCTGCACGAATGCAGAGTTTGCACCTTTAACAGCACCCTGAATTTGGGGTAATTATCTATGCAAATTACCCATGGTGTTAATGACTCATTTTTATACACCCTGGCTCTGACAGGGAAGGTACAGACTGGTAGTTCAGTGCAAAGTTGTGAGATGTCAGCATGGTAATTCCAGGCTGGAATTCAAGCGTTCCCATCTGAAAGGGTGAGAGAAGCAATGGCATCAAACAAGTAAGTTGCAAGGTCAAAGGCTTTGTAAACAAGGGTCACTCCCAGGAATGGATTGAAAGAGAAATTCCTGGAAGTGCCAGAGCTCTGCCTATCATCACTGATACTCCTACAGCTTCACAGACGGATGCACCTCTGCAGCCAGCTCAGTAAGAGAGAAGAAATTAAAAAGAAAAAACTGAGCTACACGTTGCTTTTAGAAATTGTTCACACAGGAGAAGTGGAGAGAGGCAGTCAGAAACGACCAATGCAGTAAAGTTAAATAAAGCATTCAGAGAATTTTATGTCCCAGTAAAAAGTAACTCTTGGCTCATCCCAAGCATATAACATTCACAAGACCCTCTAGACAGGTCATTACCTGGATTATGGGTTTAAAACTTGGTTTGACAATTTGGCTTTGCCTCAGGGCTGTCGCATGGCCAAACTAGTCCATAATTCTTGATAATGCCCTTTCCAGAGGATGCTAGTGCTTCACTAATTTGCGTTCAAAACA